>PVHY01007875.1:53782-64901 GCA_004024945.1 Uropsilus gracilis | reverse complement strand
ACCCTTCTGCTTAGCGGGGCGATGGTAGCATGCTCCACTCCCAGCATCAAAATCTGAATTGGGCATGGTCCTTCAGAGTAACAGAATTAATGGGATATATCGTGCTATATCTAAAATTTATTCTAGAAATGTTCATGCACTTAAGGAGACCAAGAAGTTCCACAATTTTTCCTTTTTTTTTTAATTTGTGGAGAACTGAGAAAAACAGTGTTACATTTCATTCCAAGTCCAAAGACCTAAGATTGGGGGTGTGGGGAGCTAGTATTGGTGATAGTCCCATTTGGGACTTTCTGGGTCTGAAAGCCAAGAGCAGGAGGAGATTGGATTCATAACGCAAGCTAAGAGAGCCATTCTTCCACATTTTGCTTAGTTCCTGTAGCGTAAGCAGCCTGTTTGTGATGCCAATTGTAGTGTAAGCTCAAAAACCTGCAAAGGTTCTTCATTGGTTCTAGCAGTTATGCAGCTATACCAGGCAGAGCAGAGCAGAGCCAGGGTCAGGATCAGGACTCACCTGCCTGCCAGACCCCCAGGAATCTTCACACTTTTTCTCTTGGGCTCTCTTTCTGATGTTCTCTCCTGCTGCTTTCACCCTAGGTGATTCCGCCCTTTCATCTCCTCCCCCCCAGCCCAGTAAGCCCACTCACACATGCACACACTCACTGGCCCCAGGTATGTATACTCATGGGGAAGACATGATATCACAGGTGCGGTTCATGGAATCAATGGTGGATAGATAAAAAACCCTGAAAATTCATTTACCCTACAGGTCCTCAACCATTAAACAATGTCCACCCATATTGGGAGGTGTATCTTCTTCCCTTAGTTCACCAGTTCAAAGGCTAATCTCTTCTTGAAACACCTTCACAGACACACTAACTATTTGGCATCCCTTAAGCATGGTTGAAATATAAAATTAATCATCAAGTGCTCCTTTTCACCTTCCTCAGTTTAGAGAAGGTGCAAATTATCTGCAAATCTTGAAATAACATTATTTCTCATCATCTTTCTTAGTATATACTCCTTACCTGGAATTTCCCACTACCCTGTTTAACTGTACTTCCTTGAATTAGCCTTCAAATATCACATCAACATCACCTGACCGGGAATGGTGGTACATGCCTGTACGTGGCATCCTAGGAAGCTGTGGCCAGGGATCATGGCTTGAGTCCTGCTGGGGGCACATAGCAAGACGTTGTCCAAAAAAAATAGCTGGGCGTGGTGGCACGCACCTGTAATCCCAGATACCTGGGAAGCTGAGGCTGGGGATTGCTTGGTACCCTGGGCAACGTGAGCCTGCAATTCCACAGGCAAAAGTAACAAGACCTACTCTCAAAAAAAATAAAACACCTGTCCGGAGGCTTCCATTAACATACATCCCTGGGTAGAGAAAAGTGGCCTCATCACAGCACTGCAGCTAGACCCTGTGCTTCATGCACTACTCACGAGTGCATATTTTCATATCTGTGTAGGTCACAAGACTTGCATAAAAAGGGCAGGAAAGATATTTCCCAATATCTGGAACAGTGCATGGTTAGTATCCATTCAATATATATTTATTGTCTTGTATCTCATGTTTAACAAAACATAGGATCCTTATCTTCATGGAACTTACATTCTGGCTAGAGGGAGGCAGAAGCTTAGGAAAAATAAAAAATAATAGTAAGTAAAGTATTAAATTTGTAGGTAGAAAGTAACAAGTAATATGAAAAGCGGAGTAAAAGGAAAAGAAGTGCCTTGGGATGGAGGTTGAGAATAGGTTGCAGTAGTGAACAAAAATAAATAGGACTATTCTACATGATTACACAGGTTATGCTGCCATAACAAACATACCTGACATCGCAGCAGCTTAAAATAACAGGGTTTATTTCTGACTTACAAGACATATCCATTACGGGTTGGATGTTCTTGACTCAGGAATTCAGGCTAAAAGAGACCCATCATCTAAAAGGGGACAAAAAAGGAGGGGGGGGGGGCATAGAACCAAGCATGGAAAATTGTATACAGCCTCTAAATCACATCCACCTGGAACTCATAGGCTGACGACCAACCCCATGGGAGTACGGAGGTCTCCCTTATCTGATGATTAAGGGGAACTGGAAATTGGTGGAGGGTAGCAATGTCTACTGGAGTATTAGATTGAGATGAGAGATGAGAGAGCTAAACAGGCAGGATCTATGGGAAGGTATCTTTCCGGCAGGAGAAATGGTAATGAGAAAATCCCAGTGCAGAACAGACCTGGAATGTTCTAGGAACAGGAAAAAGAGACTAGCGCAATTGCAGTGGAGTGAGGAAGAGATGGTAAGACAATGCGAGATCAGAGAGTTACTGGGAGTGGAAGCAAGATCACAGGGAGAAGGGGGAGTGTCAACTGGCTCTAAACAACAATCAACTGATTTTATAGTGAGAGCTCTGTTATCAGACCAGCATACCCTGGAAGATATACAAATTAATTTTGCTATTTCAGAAGTGGGATGATAATCACACATGCAGAATGAAGTAAGAAAAACTGATACAGTGTATATAAAATTGCTTTAGAGATATAAAATATTATTTATTCACCCATTTAAAATCCATTTATGGAGCACCTACTATGCATCAAGCAAAATGCTCAGGATAAAAAATGAATAATAAATTGATAAGTAATTACTGACCATTTGTCACTTGAGAATCTGAGTCTAGAGCAAAATCATTTAACGAGGCAATGAGCTACAATGTAATAAAATTAAAGAATGGCAACACTGGAATAAGCACATTTGCCCAGATCACACCTAGGAGATGGGAACTTTAAGTGAGTCTACCTACTTTTTCATTTCCTTTTAATTTCTCCTAACCATATTCTCAATATAGAATCCTTTTTTTTTTTTTTTTTTTTGAGATAAAGTTTAAAATAAATGCATTGGGGAATGATGCTTACCACACTCAGGAACTCACAAAGGGAACATTTCTATAGATAAAAAAATTGTCTCTTCAAAATAAAAGGACTGATGAAACCAAGTTAAAACAAACCTTAGGAACAAAACTGAAAAACTAAGGCTATTAGAGAGAAAGGGGAAAGTCAAGCTGGGGTGGAAACAAAGTCAGGGAGGGGCCCAGTGGTTTAGGTTAAAGGACTATGGGTGCTTTGGTGCTGACGATGCTTTGGTAACACATCTGTGGACCTGTGAATGTATTCCTCTGAATCATACACAGTGTTGGAAAGCAATGTTATCTCAATAAAGAAGAAAAGGAACTGTTTCTTGATAAAAGAGCAAAGATGGAGGACAGAGATCCTCTACTTGTACTCATTACAAGCATCATTTTACAATTTTTCACTCTCAGGAACTGTATAGTATACTGAGTTTTAATTAACGTTTTCCATGATGTTCTGTATTCTCGCCAAATGTTCTACGTCTAAAATATTTCTTTTGAAGGCCGAGCATGGTGGTGCATGCCTGTAAGCGGCAGCCTAGGAAACCATGGCGAGGACCAGGGATCACGGTTCAAGTCCCACTCAGGGCAATGTAGAGAGACCTCGTTCCAAAAAACTAGCTGGGCATGGTAGCACGCACCTGTAATCCCAGCTACCTGGGAAGCTGAGGCTGGGGATTGCTTGAGTCCGTGGTACCCCATGCAACGTGAGCCTGCGGTTCCACGGGCAAAAATAGTGAGGCCTAGTCTCAAAAAATATATAGATAGATAAATAGATAAATAAAAATAAAATATTTCTCTTGAAATTAATATTAGAAATATTATGAACTTTACAGTGTACACATAATTCAGAGCCTCTGGAATACCATGAGTGTCAAAGTTGACTAACACAAAATTCCATTCTTGTTAACATCCTTTGACAAGATAATCTGCAGTAACCCTTTAAATAAATATATATATAAAATATATATATATAATGGTTTGTAATACAAAGCTAGAGAGTAGATGTGAAAGCATCTTTCTCTTAATTTGTGATGTTTCCCTAATCTCAATGTTTGCACTTTTAAATGACTCAGTTTATAATATGAATCTCCTTTTAAATCTATACGCATTAATGTCTTTAAGAAGAAAATGGTCCAGTTACTTCCTCGGTCCTTTTATTGTAGGACTACTTCCAGGTGGAGAAGTGTTAGCCGGTGGCTTCCTGCCTAATCTCACTGTGCCTTCATGTTACTCTTTTCCTACTGTGATCAGTATCATCCACCTGCGCTGCAAACCCCACGTGTGAGCAAAGATCTTTAGGGAACAGTGGCAGAGAAGCTCTCCTCAGATGGCCATTGCTCAAGTGCTCCAGGGCATAAAAAGCTCCTCCGATTTTAACAACACTTGATTATTACATTCCTTGTCATTCTAAAGAACATCAAGACACAAATAAAAACACTAAATGATGGTGTAATATCTCTAATAAACTAAAAGTACCAATCTTTTAGATTTATGTGATGTCTTAGATTCACAGAGAATTTCATGTAGTTGATCTTTGTTAACATCTAGATCCATTATCACTCTTCAGTGGGGTAGTACTATAATTCTGAATATGTATGATCCTATATCTCTGAGTTACATACAGTGTTGTAAGCCAATGTTACCTCCATAAAGTTAAAGAATGTGTCTTTTTTTTTAAATGAGGAAATTGAAACTCACATGATTGAGGAGACAGCCTAACTCATGCTATCCACTAACCCAAAACCTTTTAAGTGGAAGGAAGGTAAAAGGAGGGCTAGGTAACCATATCTAGGGTGGGAGGGAGGCAGTGAAAAAGTAGAGATGAAGTTGCCAAAATACAAATATTACTATTTGATTCCAGACTTCCTATCTATCAGATCAGTGGGGAACATTTTCAAATTTATCTTCCTTATTTCACTGCCATCCCTCTGATTATCAGTGTATACTAAGAGGGAAGAAAAACTATTGCAAGTAAATAAGAAATCAAATGTTCATGTTGACAACAAGCTCCAATAAAATAAATCAAATGATTTGGTCACCAGCCTTAATTTTTGCCTTTTTTAGCAAGTCAGTTGGTAATTTCAATACAAAATGAAGTTTCCATAAAATGGAGTTACTAATGTATAGAATATTCAAGTTGAATTTAAGAGAAAATTAAGAATTAGAATTATATATTTAGATTGAAGACTGCACTTCCACCTAATAAATATAACAGTATAGCATGGATACAAAAAATGGAAACATAAGCACAAGAAGCTGGTTAGCAGAGAAACCTAAAAAGAAAAAGCACACAAACCATAAATTTATTTATTCATTAATTCTTTCAACAAATGCTTATTAAATATTCACCAAGGGTCAGGAATTATATTAGAGAAAAAGATAAATAAGGGAAAGCCTCTGCTACTGAAAGCTCACATCGGTGAGATCTCCAACATCAAGTGAATGAATAATTGGACACAATAGTAAATACTATGATAAAATTATAAAGTGATTTCCACAACTGTATGTGAAATGGAGAGTCCCTTGAAAGAAAAACTGTTGGGTATCCACTGATATGAAGTGAACCTAAAAAATGCTAGGTAGTCTCAGAACTGAAAAACAAGACCTGAATAAGTAGAAATAGCCAAGGGCCATGTTGGTGATTGTGCTATTATAAAGGCTAGTTCTTTACAGTGGTTGTATTTTAATACTTTGGAAATGGATCAAAAGCAGAGGTCATAGTTAAAAGATCAGAGGTGAAGTAACAGAGAAAACATAATAATGAGCTTTTCCTTTAATCACTTAATTCACCAGTATAAGTCTGATTTTCTTTAAACAAAGACTATTATTTGAAGAACACCAAAAGACGTTGACAATGAGACACTTATTTGAAGTTTAAGTTTTAAACTTTTTTAAAGGTTTAAAGTATACCACCACTGTTAGGGACTCACTCAGCAAAAGCATAATGTTGAAGAACCTTACTTTTAATATCTTTGAAAAGGAGATCCTGCCTTTAGAAGAGTTCTCCAGAGTTCACAGGTTGAAAAGCTGGCCTATTATAACTGGTTTGCATCTAGAAAGCTTAATAATCCTTAGAATGACATGGTGAACTAGATGAACTCTTCTGGGCACTTCCACACATGCACACCTATGATGTCCTTTCCAAAGTAGACCCTTGATGTACCACAAAGATCAGTTTGAAGTGTCTGAGAACAGTTGAAATCTATATGCCCTTCTTTCAATTATCTTTAAGAATATTCTTGGTTAAAATAAATTTCTATTAGAGTCTTTATAAATGTGGTAACAAACTATGAAATTGAATTTGAATTTTGGAGTGGTTAATTAATAAATAGATTTTAATCAAACTTTTATGCAAAATATTTCTTCAATGATATCTTAATATTCTCAAGTTGTATTTTGGCAAAAAGTAACACAGTGTCACTGATCTAAAATCAGCAATTTCTCTTTTGAACATGACATCTCTTATTTTCTTAAATAGAATATTAAAATATTTTTAATCTCCCAGGAATGTCTTTAGCTTAGTTCACTGAAGGTAGTAAATTGAGCTGTATTTCAAGAGAATGTGCAGCGGTTGTAATTTCTCAGATACATTGTGTATGCTCACATAGTAAAACCAAACGCTCCACACAAAATTGAATGAGGAAAAGAAAATATTTTAATATGTGTACTGTAATCTCACTGAAGAACTTTTATTTAACTTTGCTATTGTGTCTTAGAGTATATTTTTTAGTGATTTTTCCATTTATTTTACATTTAGTAACAATTTTTTTCTCTCATACATAGGAGAACATTTATTTTAAAATTAACAGTCACAATAAAAAAAGATAAATAGGGGTTTATTTTTCAAATCAAGTGATGCAGCAGCTGAAACTTAAGACCTCAACAAATGTTACCTAGATTTTCAATGAACAACTTTCTATTTTGACTATTCCTGGAAGAGAACACTTTTGTTTTTTCTGTGGTTTCAAAGGGCCAAATCATCATGACAGAAGGTTTAACATGGTGGTTACTACTTTCAGAGAATTCTGTCAGTTGAAGTCTCATTTACAGGGCAATAGATCCTGGCAGTCTCTCACTCAAAGTCCAGTTATTAGTACTTCTGTCACAGTTGGCCAACGACTCCTACTTTGGTAGCAAAGGCTTTATTCCGCTGACTGGATATTCCTAAAATTTCATGAATGTTCTTTGCATCATTTTAAAATATTCCTCTAAGTATTGTTGTGAACAGGTCATCTTTTGAGGTTTTACTTCTCTTGTTGTGAAGTCTTTAATACCATCCTAAAAGGATGCTTCTGTAAATTTTTTACAGGTTCTAAGAAATTCCAGAATGTTTTATCTGATCTCATTCTGGCAACTGTATAGCCATTTTTTTTTTTTTTTGATGCTAGATCTCACTATGTTGCCCGGGGAACCGCAGACTCTCGTTGCCTGGGGTACCTGGGACTCAAGAGATCCCCAGTCTCAGCCTCCCAGGTAGCTGGGATTACAGGCACATACCACCACACCCAGCTGTTTTTTGAGACTAGGTTTTGCTTTGTTGCCCTGGGTGGGTCTTGAACCCGCGAACTCAAGCAATTCCCAGTTTTAGCCTGCCATCCTAGGCTTGGGATTAAAGCTACCCACGTGCCACCTGACCAGCTTTTGCAGCCATTTTCTTTTGTTATGTTAATTTGAAATCCTTTCTAATGCATGCATTTCCTTTCTGTTCTGGAAAGGCAGTTGTCCAACCTTAGCTTGACTGTCTCCAGTGAAGCCTGATTTCTCATTTACACACAGTTCCTCATCAGACATCAACCATTACCAGGCTAGGGACAAGTGTAGGGGATAGGGTGATTAAACTAACAGGTGAGTAGGTTCAAAGCAATTCTTAAGAGTTGATTAAGAATTTCTTACACCTATCTGCAGACAGGTACGGTCTTTAATGTGGTTGTATATTAATTATTTGGAAGCTATAGTTAAGTAAATAGGTAAACATATTCTTCAGACATAAACAGTTTTAGAGAATTATTTATGAGCAAAAAGATATGTTAGCTGGGATTTGCTTTAAAATCATATAATAAAAATGAATGACATTAAACCCATTAACATTTAACTGTTTCTACTATTACTGTCTTACCATTTACAACTTTACATTTTGTACTTTTCTTGGTTTTCTTGGTCAGAAAAACAAATGACCTTGATTTGCATACAGCACAAATCTCTTAACTTGAATGAAAATACTAAATATTGTATAGATGTTTACCAAATCCTCATATTTTCTTGCTCAAAAAAATTCAAAAAAAGCTTCTGATGGTATTTTGGTCAAAGCTAACAGAAAATTAGTTTACTACAAGCAATCCCTAAGATTGCTGACTTTTCAGCAGCCCTACACTCAGCTTGCCTCAAATCACAATATGAGCAAAATTGTAGCTAATCATACCCCAAACCAAGCTCCTCACTTTTCACCTCCCATATAACCCTTCCATTGCCCCCTCCCACACCCATCCTTAACAAAGGCCATGCTAAATGTAAAATTGCTTAAGATAAAAATCTGGGTCAACCTGGGAAAATCATCCAACATTTTTCTCAGTTCTGCCAACTAGACAGCATCTTAATGACCTTTTAGTCAGTAATGGTTTGCTTATATGACTGGCCCCAACAGGCTGTAACATATGACCTAGGTGTATAGTAGGTTATAATCCCATCAACATTTAGGTAATTATATTCTATGACATTCACCCATAGACAAAGTCATTTCCTATTATATATCCCCATTGCTAATCGACACATGCTTATAATCCATCAGCACTTGTCACAATCTTACATACTATATGTTTAACTTCTTTGTTTACTGTGTTTCTTACTAGAGCTAAAGTATAAGCTTATTGAGGGGACATATTAGTGTCTCTATTCAGTTCACTGCTATGCTCTGGTATGCAAGAAATGCCTAGTCTTAAGTATTTATAAATCAATGAATACATAAATGAGCCAACCCCAATGAATACATAAATGAATCAACACCCCACACAATTTTCAAAACATTTTCAAAACATTCAAAAATTTCCCATATATAGGAGAAAGAATTTTAATGTTTAAGGAATAAATTAGAATAGTGAGGAGGAAGCAGGAACCTATCAATAAGCTGGATAAAGTTACCCCAAGAGACGGGAGAAAAAAAGACAAGAAAATTTTGGCATTGATGAAATTAGGGGGAAATAATATTTTACAACAAACAAATAATGGGCTGCATCAGACTCCATTGAAATATCAAAGTTGATACTATAATAGAGAGCTCCAGGGCTCTTCACTTAAACCTTTTATCCTTTTTGTTTACATTCATTCTGTAGGTAATCTAATTATTCTCTCAGTTCTAAATATCATGTCTTACTGTTTACAAACCTATATAACCAGTTCTGGCCTCTTCTCTGAATTCTTGACTTGAATAACCAACTGCCTACTCAAAATATCTAACGTACCAAGCAGATATTTTGGACTTGATGCATCTAAAATTTAAACACTTCCAAGCCTACTCCTAAACTTACTCCTTCCATGGCATTCTCTATATCAATTAATGACACAATAATTCATTCAGTAGTACAAACTGAAAAACCTATAAGAATTGAGTACTATCTCTGATCAGCAAATTCTGTCAAAATTCTGTCAATCTCTGACATTTCTCTGATTTACCTTTCCCTCCCTTAGCCAATATGTCATCTTCTCCACATTGACCACTTTTTAATGAACTACTCACTTCTCTGATTCTGTCTGATTTTGTCTATTCTCTACAAAACAACTAACATAATATTTCTAAAATAAGGTAAGGTGATATTCCATCCTTACTCAAAACCATCCAGATGGATCCTATTACACTAAGAAAATAATCCAAATTCTGAACTTCCAGTCAGGGCAAGATGGAATAAACATATTTTATCCTATTCCTTCCAGTATTTATAAGCAAACAAATAGCAAAACAAACCTAGTCAAAAATTATAAGGCAAGTGATAAAAGATACCTGGGGGGAAAAAAAAACAGAATGGTGAGGGACCTCAGGATTTGAATAACAACTCAGTAGATTTTTTGGGTTATTTATCCATTTATTCATTTTTGCCCCCCGTAGTATCTAGCCTAGACTCTGGAAAGTATATAACCTGGTACACAGACAAAGAAATTTCCAAAATAGATTCCCTCTCTCTAGCCAAAGGAACAAGGAAAGGGCAATCTTGCAGAATCTAATGTTTTGTACCGTACCTAGCCTTGTGACATTCCTGCCTCACAGGGCATGCAGTCTAGGTACTGTGGGTGCTGCCTTTTCTTTTATCTTTGTCCTACCACAAAGATGGTACTTATACTCCCTCCCATTAGAAAGAGCTAGAGAAATCCTGGGAAGATGTCTGATTAGTTCATACATGTAGCCCCAAGAGCAACAAAGCAAAATACTGAAAATTGAATGCTAGTCTGGAACACTACTCAGAGTTCAATTTATTCTCTGGGAAGTACACAAGTAAAAGGGATGAAAATAACCCTGCAAAGACTTTAAAAATTCATATTCTGAAAATTGATCAATAGAAATTATCTAGTTTGAAACAGAGAAAAATAGATTGAAAACAATGAGAAGCTACTTAGAGACTTATAGAATAAGAACAACAAAAAAGAAACAGTTATATCATCTGAGTTCCAGAAGGAAAGATGGAGACTACAGAAAGAAAAAGAAATCTATAGAAAAGTCTAAAAATGTCCCAAATTTAGTGAAAGATATAAACCTACAGATTCAAGAATTTAAACACATCCTTCATTCAAATTCAGACCCAAACACATTATAATTAAATTTTTGAAAACCATAGATTGAGAAAATATCTTGAAAGCTGTCAGGGTATGATGCATTATCAGTAAGAGAAAAATGGATTTCACATCAGAAAGCATAAAGGAGGCCAGGCACGGTGGCTCTTGCTTGTAAGCTTCAGGCTATGAAGCGGCAGGGGCTAGGGATTGAGGTTCGAGCCCCGCCTGGGGCCCGCAGCGAGACCTAATTCCAAAAAAAATAGCTGGGCGTGGTGGTGCGCACCTGTAATCCCAGCTACCTGGGAAGCTGAGGCTGGGGATTGCTTGAGTCTGTGGTACCCCGGGCAACGAGAGCCTGCGGTTTCACCTGCAAAAATAGCGAGACCTAGTCTAAAAAAAAAAAAAAAAAAAAAAAAAAAAGAAATGCACTCCTTCTTTCTGACCTTTTTTT
>PVHY01007875.1:0-53682 GCA_004024945.1 Uropsilus gracilis | reverse complement strand
CGGCTTCCTAGGCTGCCGCTTACAGGCACGCACCACCATACCCGGCCAGGAGCACATTTAAGTGTGGAAATAAAAGAACTACCAACTCAAAATTATGTAATCAGTTAAAATTTTCTTCAGAATGGAAGGTGAAATAGATTCTTTTCAAGTGAAGGAAATTTAAGAATTTTTGTCAATAGGTTTACTCTAAAATACTGACTAAAAGAAACTTTTTAAGGGAGAAAGAAGATGATGGAATCAAAATTCAAAGCATCTACCATGGTGGATAAGAATCACATTTCTTTTCCTCAACTTCTACTGCAACCTCACTCAGTGAGTCCTTAGCCTCCTTGTTATACTTTTAATACACCAGCAAACTGTTTCTTGGGCTTTTTTGCTTGTCTTTCTCCCAAGAAAACGTATCCATTTTCGAAGAGATTAGCTCCCTATCTTTATTTAGCTCCTATATAAACTTTATTTTCTCAAGTGGGATGTCACTGAACATGCCATGTAAAACAGCATTGTCCATCACTCTATTTTCTAGATCTGCTTTATTTTTTTAGAACACTTCTTACCTAATATTATGCATTTATTTGAGGAGAGAATCAATATTTGCCCACTTGAATAAATTTTTTCTTATTTTTTATTGCTATATCTCCAGTACCTAAACCTTGCTTCTTCTGAAGCAATCTTCAGAAGCATTCTTGAATAAATAAATGAAGGAAAAAGGAAAGCACTAAAATGCTAATTGTAACATAATTTCAAAAGAAAGAAGGCACAGAGAAGACATGAGAAATAAAATAATAGGGACTAAATAAAAAGGAGTGTCCAAAGTAACATTAAGAAGTAATGAGATTATAAGAAATATGAGGAAATGGAAACTAAGAATGGAAAAGGAAAACCCAACATAAGAATGGCATACACTTTTTTGAAGCAGAAACAAAAACCAAGACTGGGTAGTGTGTCCCTACTCCTTCTTGAGTCTGGCCAACTTAGGTTGTCCTCCTGTTTTAGCTCCTTTATTTCTGATCTTTCATTTCCTTTTCTCAAATAAACTTCTCTCTATCATTCAAGGAAAGAAAGAAAGAAAGAAAGGAAGGAAGGAAGAAAGAAAGGAAGGAAGGAAGGAAGGAAGGAAGGAAGGAAGGAAGGAAGGAAGGAAGGAAGGAAGGAAGGAAGGAAGGAAGGAAGGAAGGGAGGAAGGGAGGAAGGAAGGAAGGAAAAAGAAAGAAGGAAAGAAAGAAAGAAAGAGGGAAAGAAGGAAAGAAGAAAAGGAAGGAAGGAAAGAAGGAAGGAAGGAGAGAAAGAAAGAAAACAAAAAAAATCCTATAATACACAAAATGCAGTTCATCTCAGAATTTTGATTGATCTTATATTGTATTTTTTTCTTCATTAATTTCCAAAAGCTAATGCAGCCACATCTATATGATTATGAGGGCTTTAGATAGTGATTATTCTGTAGTGGATGCTGAGTTTGTGCAGTAAACAATGAATATTTAATTTTGAAAATTATCTTTAGATTATAGAGGGAAATCTCTACAGAGAACTACAACTTGCTAAAGGCACTCAGTAAAGTCAAGATGATATATCCACCAAACTGGAGAGACATGATGGTAAAGATATCATTTCACTTAAAGACAACAATCATTTTGAAAACCAGCTCTTTGTGAAGCAAGGTTATTAATTCTTCATCAAATTTCTAACAAAGACAGGAAAACTAAGACAATATTTCAAAGCAGAATCCATCCTACAGAACCCAAGCTGTAAAGACTACCAGTTGTGTCTGTACAAAGTTTATTAAAGGAACATAGAACGAATAAATTAATATTTCCAGAGGGAAAACACAGGCTTTGTTATGAAGAAACAATTCTCATTTACTTGATGGAAAGAACTGGTAGATGAAGTCTGAAGTAAGCATGCAGGAGAGGAGGGAGAGAGAGAAATAAGAGAGGGGAAGACAGAGATGATGAGAGCACAGTGGACTGTGGTGGAGGGCTGTGGGTGCTTTGGTGGTGGGAGGAGTACAGGACCATACCTGTACCACTGAAGTGTAGGAAATCCAGTACTATCCAAACTCTGAAAGAGATGTAAGACAATGGTACTTCAGTTAAAGAGAACTACTCATTTTTTAAAAAAAATAAATAAAAGTAATGAAAAATAGCAAGAAAGAAAATGTTTACTACATCTTGTCCAACATATTTCACTGAATCAATTTTAGATATTTATTTGACTCAGGCCATGATATTCAGTGCAAGACATGGAGCATTTACATCAGAAAGGAAAGGGGGTGGGGGGTTCTGGGAAAACAAGATTAATTAATTCCACCATGAATCTACTGAATCTGAATCATAGGGTAAGAGGCCTTGCAATCTGATTTCTTAACAGGTTCCCCAGGAGACTTTTATGGAAAACATTGGAAGCTCCAGTATAGTGAGTTGTGATACCCTGTCCTAGGGAAAAATATGTTTGTTTAAAACAGGCATATAAATATCTTAGTTGATCAGATTATAATTCAGCTTCCCATGGAAGAGATAATAAGATACTTTTGTGCAGTTTTGTAAACATAGAAAAGTAACTTAAAATAATAGTAAAGGTTAATTTAAAGTTAATTTAAATTCACAGAGATAGCAGAAGACATTTTGCTTCAAGTTCACAATGCAACTAAACCACCTTTGAAAACATAAAATTTACTAGTATTAACATAACTGTTAAATATTTAGTTCTTGTTTTAGCATCCAGATATTAAACCACAAATTTGAATTGAATTTATTCATTTGTTTGCTGTGACTAAGCAAACATTTCTGCTAAAATAGTTTAATTTTAATGATTTTATTTTAGAGCATAAAGTCTGGTTGAGAAAAATTGTAAGTGGAGTGATGTGTGTTTACGTGTATTTTAACTGAGCATAGCACTTATGGGATATACCCATGAAGGCAAATTGTTCCTAGAGGAAGTTTGAGTTAGTTTTGAAATATATTTCACATCACTCTTTTTAGTAACTAATGATACTATTTCAAACATTACTTGGAATGTTTCTTGGAATTTCTTAATGATTAAATCAATTAAGCTATTTATTTTTAGAAATTAAGGTATTTCATTGTGCAGGCTTATTCTGTGGTCATGAGATCACTGAATCTATTTATAACTGGAGTTCTTGAAAAATTCAAGTTTATCTGAGGGCCACCACTTTGGATACTTATATTTTATTTTGAAATCAATCCTTACACAATCTCTATAAATAGATGAGGATTTTTGTCTGTTTTAGAAATGAAAGTCTATAAATCATAAACCACAAATTTCATGCCAATTTACCCAATCATCTCTCTGATCGTCACCAGAATATGCCTAACCTCAATTCTCAAGCATCTTTTTCAAAATGAAAAGTATTGAAATTCATAAAGGAGGTACTCAGTGAATAAATTGTCTGAGTCTAGACCTCTGAGTATTTTGAAGGAAAGCTTCTTGGTACTATCTCAAAAGAAGGTTTCCTCTGAAAAGTTCTAAGACAGAAACAAGTGATTTGTTTTCATCTAGTATTAGTATTAGCTCAATCCATTTTATAATTTTTTATCTTAATGGGAAAAGTTCATAGAAAGTGTAACTATTGTCCACCTAGAATCTATTTTTGACTGAAGTGTAATGTCCTTGAATTTTAGACAACACATCTCATTTATTGTTGACTTCAACAATATCTAACCTAGCTTCTTATGCATAATGCAGAGCTTTATGTTGATTTGTTAATATTATGTTGATAACTGTTGATGTGATATTATAAATTCACTTAATAAATTTTTTATTCTTTCTATTTTTCTTGAAGATATCTCATCTTTCATTAATAAGGCATCTTTAACTTTAAGAATTCTAGATACCTTAAATAAAATTTGTAAATAACAACTTTTTAAATACATTTTCTTATCAGGATAATAAGAATGATATGTACTTATGTTTCAGATATTCCTTAGTTAAATTTATCTTAATGTTATTTGAAATATGATTCTGACTTGATGTGTTTGGTACTTATCTTTGGTTGAAATTCTGTATTTGTGAACAATTAGGTAAATAAAATAGGCTCTGAAATAAATGAAAATGGAATTACAACCAATGAAAGTGTTGGGTTTGTTTGTTTTTTTTTTTTTTTTTTTACACAGCTCCTCGAGGTGAAAAGTGAAATATTGGGATTGTTTCAACTAAAATTGCCAAAAAAACAGATACTGATTGATTTATCTTTTGCATTAGGGTGGTGATGCCATGTAAATATACTTCAGACACTGGAAATATTTGCAAAGAGAGTATGCAAATACAAACTACAGGTAGTAAACTTTTGGTATTCAAGTTTATTTTCTCTTTTCAGAAATATTTCTGTATTTATGTACATAAAAAAACCCGATCATATGAGCAAGACATCAGCTTGAGGTACTGAAAGACAAGGAAGTTGTTAAAAGTAAATATTTAGTAATTCTGAGTTTTATAATATAATATTAGAGACTTAATTTGATATTTCAAAAAATTCTATTTCATATTAAAATCCTATTTTATATGACAAGCTACCAGCTTTAAGTTAGGGACCTCACGTGTATCCATTGTTGGTGAGAGTATAAGCACACCACTCTGAAGGGTAATTCTGATGTTCTTCACATATTTTCAAATGCATACACTTTTTGTTCCAACCATTTGACTTTTAGACATTGATCTTTCATAAGTAGTTTGCACACATACATAATATTTCATGTGCAAAGATGTTGATATTTATTGCAACTACGTAACACTGTAGACCTAACAATAATATATATTCCTGTTAATAGTGAGCCTGTTAAATATATGATGAAGCTATATGCTAAGGACACAGGTGTTTATTATTTTCATTATTTAAATCCCTATCATTGTCTGGATGCTAAATATTTTTTAATACAAACAATCTTGAAAAGCAAAAAAAAAAAAAAAAACAAAACCCAACATACATTATGATATATTAAGTCTGGGGAATTCCATCCCATCCTAAGAGAAGGCATAAATCTATGTGTGTCAACTTGAAAATATATTAGTGATACACAAGTCACAGAACATGTAAAGTATGATTTAACTCACTTAAATAAAAAAAATAAATATCCTGCTACATAGAGAAAAAGAACATTGTGTGGTCTGTCAAACTCATGTCATCTGCAGCAACATGGATGGACTGGAAGGAATTATGCCAGCCAAAATAAGTGAGAAAGAAAAAGATAATGCCAGATGGTCTCACTTTATGTGGATACAGGGGAACTAAAAATGGACAAGAAAATGATAAAACTAGTGGACTGATAGCAGAACTGGGGCATGTAGCAGGGAAGGGTGGGAAGGAGGGCAAGAGCTGGAGAGGGATGAGCACAGGGGAATATGGTGACAGTTCATGGATGATATGTAAAGGGAGAATTATGGGATATACCAAGATATAAGAAGAATATGTATATAATCAATATATTTAAGAGGAAATTAAATAAATACAAATAAACAAAATATACACCAAACATACACCAAACTAAATTATGGTGATTATCTCTCCCATTTGGGATGGAAGCACAAAGGAGCAGCCTGTTAGAATTTTGACTTTTTATTCTATAAATTATTGTATTATTTATTTTTCTTATCATGATACCTTTTTCTTTTAAATAAAAATGAGGAAAATTAAGAAGAGTTGGTATTTGTCAATCTACATTTGTCCTAAAACTAATACTAATTAGTTTTAGAAATTCACATGAAAATTGAGAAGAAACTATTTGCTCACAGGTTTAGAGGTAAAATATATTCTATTGCAACTGATAGAATGTATGGAAATAGTTTGAGGATATGGATTTTAAAAATTGTGCACTTATACCTTATTCCATTATGATTATAGCACTGAAGTAGCAATTTCTGATACAAGTTGATATAGTGATATAAATTACATATACTCAATCTTTCAGGTGCCATAAAGCTAACAAATGAATCAATAGCTAATTAGCACCATCGTATATAACTTACTTTATTTAAATTTCAGCTTTATCTTAATCAAATACAGTGGCCACAGGACTAGAACACCTAGCTGTTATTGAGAAGGTTTATAAACCTAGTTTCAGACATAAGGATAACTTCTGAGGTTCACTGTTGTTTCATGGATCCTTTAGGTGATAGTTCTAATCCGCATCTACTTCCTGGAGATCTCATTAATGGCAGGATCATGTCTTATTCATAGATCGGCCTCCACCTAACTTCACACACAAATGCTCAGTACTCCATTCAATGGATTTTCCCCTGTAATTTTAAGTTCAATTTTATATCTTCTCATATTATTTTTTTAAAGAAATTAGACCCTAAGCCCTATACTATTTCATTGTGAGTGAATGCTGACCTTGATTTAAAACTTTAAATTTCAGCCTGAAGTTATAACATTATAACCGAATTATAGATTTCATTAATCCCAAAGGACCTTCTCTCCTATCAATGCTGCCCCCCCGCCCTTCCACACCACCCCCCCCACTCCATTTCCTTGCTGCAAACACCCAGCTCATTATCACAGTAGGGCCATTCCA
Source organism: Uropsilus gracilis (assembly GCA_004024945.1). Taxonomy (NCBI): domain Eukaryota; kingdom Metazoa; phylum Chordata; class Mammalia; order Eulipotyphla; family Talpidae; genus Uropsilus; species Uropsilus gracilis. The sequence goes on along the minus strand of PVHY01007875.1, from coordinate 47,158 downwards.
CTGGTTTTCCCTTCTCCAGGTCCCCATGTGGCTAACTCCTTCACATCATTCACACCTGAACATAAACGGAATTTTTTCAAAGAACTTAGAATCTAACTTAAAGTAACTCTCATCTCTCCCAATCCAACTCATCATCTTGTTTTTCTATCTTCAAAGTTTATCTATTACCTGAATAGATAATGTTCTTCATTTATTTGTTTTCCTTTCTGTTGATTCCTTCACCTTCTCCCTGATTGAATGTTAATTCTATCAAACAGGGACCTTTTCTGAAGACTGTGTGCCTAAAATAGTCCTCTACTCATAGAAAGTAAGCAGAATCTCAAATTTTGAGTTCAAAAGTTCAAAATTGAGGAGACATACAATAAATACGAGACAACTACACATCTGCTTTGAGCTCTTCCCTTGAATTCTTGCTGTCATAATAGATGCTTGCTATTTTCAGAGGACATATCTCAGTTCCTTTAGAAACACTGGATTAAAAAATCATAACTTACCATTTCATTAGTCCCTGCATTTATAAAACTGGTATACAAATATGCACCTATTTCAGAAGGCTGTCATAAAATTAAGTAAGAAAAGCAGGTCCGTGCTGATAAGTAAATGTACAGGGGCTTGTTTGCTTTAGTCACTGGCAAAATGCATTTAAATGAATACCCTGAAAAAGGTATCATTGCTATATCAAGTCACTTAACTTTGGGAATCAATAGTGTCAAACTGTGCTCACTGTGAGAAAATGTTAAGACCTGACCTTTTACATGCACATCTGGCTGTTTAGGCTTGAAGAAAAGCTGAGGGTCTCCTCAGTAAGGAAAATGTAAGTGGTTCTTAAAGGACAAGACCAGAAGAGACACCAAAATTATTGAGTAATTCTACTTCCAACTGTGAAAATTGCATTACCTGAAAGAGACTAATTTTCTACCAAATTCACAATGAAATAGTACTAACTTTCTGCCAACCAATGAAATAATTGTAAGCAAAGTTGATATAATTTGCCTTTGAAAACAAGTAAATTTCCTAGATAGCACAAATAAAAGAATTACTAGATAAGACCTTATTTTATTTGCATTATGTGCAAAAGCCAGTAATTTGATAACTTAAAAATATGAATCAAAAAAACATTTTGATATTGGTGATATCAAATGTGTCATCAAACTCAAGTGGCAAATAGGATATGATATTTAGAGGAAAATGGCAGACAGGTTAAAGAGGTGATTTGGTATCGTATGTCCTGGACGAGATGAAAGTCAAAAGTGTGTGTATACTGGTAGTGTCTAATAGAAAAAGTTAATGCCATGCTCTGAAGACTTCACAGCCAAAATGGAGTAGTCCATTTTAATTTTCAGAGGAATTTGGTGAGCAAATGACTAGATATCCACCAAACCTTGGTACTAATGAAAATACAGTGCATTCAGAGAAAATCAATATATAGTTTGCCTGAAGGTATCCCAAAGGAAACATTCAGTTATTGAGGTTTAAAATACGTTAGCCCCAGAATAATAAAATTCTTGAATTGCAGGCGTTTGCAAGAACAGCAAAGGGGTTAAAGACATTTTATATTTTATCAAAGCTTTAAAACTGCTGTGCAGAGTTTTTATGCATTTCATATTTTTCCCTTGCTGCTTCTTCATGCAAAAGCCTTCCCCAATTCCTCAGAGCATTTCTTCACTGTTTAGACCTTGTTAATTTGCTCTTCAAATAAAATATCCTCAGCCCCACTCTTACCTGGCCTCCACAGTTCACATGGTCATTGAAGATTGACTTCGGGAAACTGGAAGCTATCTCCAGGATATTTGTCACAATGTCTCAGGAGTGTAGTTAGTTACCAAACTATTGGGGGGTGGGAGGTGTTTGTTTCAATTTTAGTTTTAGGAAAAAAAAAATACTATTTCATCCAAGTCACATTTGGTTTTAATTTTAATTATGAATCTTATGTTATTTAATGGCATAAAGAGAAATGGGGGAAGTCTGTTTTAAAAAATGCAACAAAAGTGTTACAAGAATTTAAAGGGCTTAGACTGTCAAGGAAAAGAAAATCAAAATACAGACTGGAAAATCAAGAACTCAGTTCAGAATAAAATCATTAGATCATTTCAGATAGCAATTCAGTATGATCCTAAGCAGTCCATACTTATTGGTTAATTCTCAGTATTTGTTTAATAATCATGAATTTCAAAAAAATGTTTTGAAAATAAACATGACCAAATGATTCAGAACATGCAAAATGTAATATTACCGTTCTTTCAGTGAGTTATAAAACTTTTAATGGCTAAAGGGATGACTGAAGCTAATAAATATTTGTCAAAAAAACCACTAATTTCACTGAAGTAATACTACATTCAACAGAGTATTTAAAAGTAGTATACATTTAATAGAAGAATTTTCCAATTTAAGACATTTGAACATACTAACAAATATATTTGTCTTCTGTAAATACACCCTCTGTCATTAATCATTAGAAAAGGTATTTAGAAAAGTTGCCTTGGTAATCATCTTATGGTAATTATGAGTCACAAACAGAAACAATTATGATTATAATAGTTGGAACATATCATTACAAAGCAAATCATTATCATTTTTGTTGTCAGTGTAGTTCTAAGTCACTTATTCTGACTGCATTTTCTAATTCTTTAAAATTTCCCCCAACCAGGTGTGGTGGCACATGCCTATAATCCCAGTTACCTGGGAGACTGAAGCTGGAGATCACTTGAGTCTGCAGGTTCAAGACAACACTGAGCAACATAGCAAGAAGTAGTGCCTTAAAAATAAATGAATAAGGGCCGGGCACGGTGACTTGTGCCTGTAAGTTTCAGCCTATGAAGTGGCCGGGGTTAGAGATTGGGCCCACCTGGGGCCCATAGTGAGACCTAGTTCCAAAAATAAAACAGCTGGGCGTGGTGGCATGCACCTGTAATCCCAGCTACCTGGGAAGCTGAGGCTGGGGATTGCTGGAGTCTGTGGTACCCCGGGCAACGAGAGCCTGCGGTTCCACGGGCAAAAATTAGGAGACCTAGTCTCTAAATAAATAAATAAATAAATAAATAAATAAATAAATAAATAAATAAATAAATAAATAGAAATAGAAAATATATTGTCCCCCAAAGTTAGATGAAATTATAACAATTCCTGATTAAAACAGAATTTTTTTCATTTTGAATAATGAAAATATGCACCACTTTTAGCCATGGATTGTGACCATAACAATAGAATGCTGTAGCTCTAAAAGAGGTTGAATACAACTTTAACAAGTATTTTTTGGAAAATATCAAACTGAAGAGGTAATGAGTTCTCAGTTCGAATCCCATGTATTAGCCATTTTGCTCTGACCCAAAGAAATGAAATACTTCTAATGATCAGTTCATGAAGCTTCACTAAAAATGAGATGCCTCTCTACCTTGGCCTCAACATGAAGGTACTTTATGCTCCAAGATGTCCATTGACATTCTCAGAGAGATCACAAAAGGTTTTTAATTGGCCACAAATTATTAACTAAGTATCCTGCTTAAAGTGTTGAAATAGTGACTCTTCGAAAGCTTTCTAAACCCAAGTAGTGAGAAAATATTTGTTAGTCCCTGGCAGATTTAATCAGTAAATCACTTACAGGTGATATGAAAAGTGAACTCCTGACACATAGGTCTTTGATGTGAACTTGGTGCAGCTCTTTGGACACTCTGATAGTGAAAAATAATACAACATTCAGGTCCTAGAACTATCATAATTAATTTGAAATTTTTATTTGATTTGAATCCATTCATGATTGTTTATTTGGTAATTATTTGTGAATGAAACAAATACTATGACAGTATTTTTGGTGCTTTAAAATAGAGCTTCACTAAAGACTAAAGAAAATAAAAACTGAATAGACTCTAATCAACATTATTTTAAATAGACTATGAAATTTCTGAATGATTTTTGTATAAGAACTTGTTCTTTTACCTACTCATTTGGGTTATGTTATTTCATTTCTCCCAGAAAAATATATGGTAAATTGAAGTTAATCAATATTACAAATCATAAACACTGAAATATACAGTTGATTTTAGCCAAGAGGCTGAAAAGCAATCAGCACTGAAAATTATTAACAATAAAGCAAAATATGAGCTTTCAAACAAAACTTTGAATTTTTAAAAAGTTTATGGCTAACATTATATAGAATGAATTGTACATATTTTAGAACATATAAAAGTTACTACTAAAAATAATCTTTCATGAGTATGTCATACATTTTATAGTTTAATGGAACACTACTTGGTGACTTCCCAACGAAATTAATAAATATTATTTGGAGGGTTGAATGATTGCACACACCTTTAATCCCAGTCTAGGAAGGGAGGCTGAGACTAGGAATCGCTTGAGTTCACGGGTTTGAGACCCACCCAGGCCAACAGAGTGAGATTTAGTCTCAAAAAATAGTTGGGCATGGTAGTGCACGCCTGTAATCTCAGCTACCTGAGAGGTTGAGGCTGGAGCTTGAGTCTGTGGTACCTTGGGCAACATGAGTCTGCAGTTCCCCGGGCAACGTAGCAAGATCTATTCTCAAAAATAAATGGATAGATAGATAGGTAGATAAGTAGATAGATAGATAGATAGATAGATAGATAGATAGATAGATAGATAGATAGATAGATAGATAGATAGATAGATAGATAGATAGATAGATAGATAGATAGATAGATAGATAGATAGATAGATAGATAGATAGATAAATAGATAGATAGATAGATGATAGCGAGAGAGAGATAGATAAAAGTATGTAAATAAGTAAATATTATTTGGTATAAATTTAAAAGGTTGTTCCCGAAAGCAACATAGCGAGACCTATTCTCAAAAATAAATGGATAGATAGATAGATAGATAGGTAGATAGATAGATGATAGAGAGATAGATAGATGATAGAGAGAAAAAGTAAGTATGTAAATAAGTAAATATTATTTGGTATAAATTTAAAAGGTTGTTCCGGAAAGTGGGGAGGAAGCAGGCTTTGAAAGCAAGACACATCAGCATGGAAGGATACATTTTCTCTCAGTAAGATAAACAGGGATGATTGTGAGAACTGGGCGAGAGACTACGTGTGAAACACTTGGTTTAGCGTTGGCTTTCAGTAATCAAGTGTTTCTCTTTTTGCAAATCTTTCCTTATGCTGTATAGATATTTGTTCCACTTTTTAGATATATTACAGTTGACAAACATACTCAGGACAGCTGTAGAAATCTTAGAAAACCGTCCTACAATGATCAGTGTATCACAACCCTTGCAGGAGTCAAAGATAAGCATTTTGAAATGAGCATGTTTATTGCTCACTAAGCACATATAAAGATATAAAAACCATCCTGCTTATAACTTTTGGAATAAATACCTTGTTTCTAACATTTTTATTTTTCCTCACTACTAGTGCACTTATTTTTTCAACAAATTTTATATAAATAAAAGTAAACGAGAAAAAATATTATGATTTTTATATACCTAGGAGAGTTCTTCATTTAACTTAATAGTTTCAAACTATAATGAGAATGCACATAAGTAAAACATTAAACAAGTCAGTTGGTTAAATTCTAATTACTTTAGAATTCAATATTTGACTTAAAACTAACATAGAGATAGTACTACTGTTGAAAGATAGGTAAAGTTTCAAGTAAATAATCTAAAAAATAAAGAACACAGAGATCAGAAAAAAATAGTGAATGCTAGGTCAGTCTTCTTTATTTACTACAAAAGTCTCTGGATAGAACACTAAATTCAGAATAACTTTGAGGATGAAGATTAAAAAAAAACAAACACTAGATTTCTTCTGATCATTCAGAGTCCAAATCAGTTTTGCCCCAGCAATACTTGTCTTTAAAATACTCCATGGAATATGAAATAAGGCTAAAGGAAGCATTCTGTCTTTGGGTCTTTCTTGCACAGAAGAAGAAATACAAAAATGTAATTTTATATATTATGGCCTAAGGAAAGACTAACAGCCAAAACATCATCTTTAACATGGTTTCTATTTCTGAGCAGAACCAAAACCTCTGATATTTGGTTTGAAAATCTGGTATGGGATTCACTCTCAGTATTTTCAATGAATTCTGGCTTTTCTGGGTCTCATTCGAAAGATCTCAGTATTACTAACCACTTTCCTCCATTGTATAACAGGAAACAAATGCTTAGTTTAGATGTAGAAAAAAGAAACAGCACAATCAGCTATTTTATATACATTTGAAATATAAGGACTACATTTAGAGTGTATTTATTTTCAAACCATTAGCTAAAACAACTAGCTTTCCCCATTATGCAATAGTTTGGCTATATCAGTATAGATACTCATTAATTCACAACATGCCTAAGTCTGATATTGTTGTAAAAAGAGAATGCATAGGCTGCAGTTATTTTAAAGAAAAATACTTTATGATATACACACCCTTCTTTCTGTCTGGATCCAAAACAATATCTGGTTCAAGGTCAAGGTTCTTATGACAGTGAACTTCAGATCCTCATCCTTGAGGGATTTTTTTAATTGTTATGCCTTCACTTCTATCATTCTTCTATCTCTATGTGATCTTAAAATAGTTGGAAAAAAATTCTAAAATGAGTTATTAAGCAGCCAGGAAGGTGAAAGACACGTCATTTTAGACATGCCTTACTTCATTGATTCCATTGTTTTCATTTTGTGCTTGATTATTGTTTATTTTTTATTTGATGATCTAACCTAAATTGCCCACCCATTCAGTCCAAATAACTGGAAATACTTGTAAGAAAAACAAATTGAGTCTTTTATGTTTAATATCTAAGTATTTTATTAAGATAATACCTTCCCAGTCCAAATCTTTGAAAATATTCAAAATCCAGTGTTTGCTGTAAGGGCAATAACTGAGAAACTATTGTATTTTCTCCTAAAAATTTTGTCACTGTGTACTGGGTGATCAGAATATATTTGTCACAAAATGAATAGTACTATACGTTTGTCTATAGAATCCTATTTGTATCCAATGTACAATCAATCATGATCAACTGGAAAAAAGTTTTCGTTAATAAAGAACCCATATTACAATTCAACTGGGTTGTGGTAGAAACTAGTTAGGAAATAAAGAACACACCTTTATATAAAAAGATAAGATTTAATATGAAGAAATATACTTTTCAAAAAACTGTTTTTAAACTATTGGATAGCCATACACAAAAGAAAAAGAACACTTTGAGTCATACTTCACACCAGCTATGGATATTAAAAGAAAATGAATTATGGGCTTAAATATAAAACTGAAAACTATTTATTTAAAAAGTATTGGAGAAATATTTGCAGCATTGAGTTTGGCAAAAAAAAAATGAGTTTATATATAGAAAAACATCTTCTATAAAAGAAATTATCTTTGATCAAATTTATCAAAGTAAAAGATTTTTTAAATATTTTGTTTAAATGAACAGAAGATTTGAACACCATATTAATCTATGATGATAACATACATGTAAGGAAAATTCTCTCAAGTGATGACTATATCATTATATTGACTATGAAAATACTTTCACTAATTATTAGGGAATGGTAGGTAAGAGCCACAATGATAACAGTAAATGTTTATTAAATTAACTAAAATTAAAAAGACTAGTCATTAAAATATTGCTGAGACTATAGATCTAGACCTCTCATATACCTGTATGGAAGTAATTATACAATATTCTTTAAAGTTTCTTAAAATGTTAAATCTAAAACTACTCAAAGTTGAATGATTCCAGTCAGGAGGAGGAATTAAAATTTATATTCATACCCAAAACAAAACAAATAAAACCTAATAGAAATATTTTCATTGTGGCTTTATTTTCATTGTTAAGTATCAGAAATAGCCAAATATCCATCACTAAATGAGTGAATAAACACTTCACGATATAACCATATACCCTAATACTAGTAGGAACAAAAAGGACATAAATATATATATATATTTATAGATAGATAGATAGATAGATAGATAGATAGATAGATAGATAGATAGATAGATGAATTCAACAACTTGGATGAATTGCAAAATGATTATGCTTTGTGAAAGATTTCAAGTAAAAAAAGAGGATATATTTTGTGATCAAATTGATATAAATCAAGAATTTGCCTTGGTCATATGAGGGTGAAGGAGGAGACAGAGAGGATGAGAGGGGAGAAATTATAAAGTGATATGTATGCTGAAGTGATCAAACTATTTAGGTATTGAATATGTTCATTTTCCTGATTGTGACCACACCAACACTCCCAAAGATCAAGGGAACCATGTCTGGAATTCATGATTTTTTTCTGGCACTTTTACAACTTCTAATATCCAAAAATGATAGTTATGAAAAACAATAGTAACTTAAAAAATGCAGGATTCAGATCCATCACAAATGAAAAGTCTGGTCACCCAGAGTGTTAAAAAGAACACTGACCAGTTGTTGTCCTGTTGAGGAAGGGTATAGGAATGGGTTGTGAAAGAAGGAGTTTATAAATATCAATTATTGTTTCATGAGCAGTTACAGCAACTAAGACAGTATCAGGTCTACAGACTTTATTCCCTTGCTTGTTGTGTATACACACAAGGAATAGTTTTATCTCTTGGTAATTTGAGATTTATCACTCTAGCCTCTTGGTTCAATAGAAAGAGAAGTCCCAAATAGCTAGGTGACATTCTAATTCAATGAAATTTTGTGAGTTCCTAACGGAAACATTCCTTCCTTGGGAAGGAAAACATCCAAATCTGCAAAACCCAAAGTTGTGGAATCAGGAAACAGAACTTCCAGGAGTAAGTTTAAGTGTAATAGTAAAAAGGAGCCACTCCTGCTTCCACCAATAAATTCTTAGACCCATATATTCAGATTATAGGATAGAAATTTTCATGGTTTGATCTTTGCTGAAAGCACATAACATATCCTTTAAGCTAAACCCCCATTACTCAGATTGCTGTCTTTCAATTAAGATCTTATTGAGTAGACCACATCTCAGTTCTAGTAGACCAACTGCTTATAGATGATGGACTATACAATAAAACCATTAAATCCCTGAACTTGAGTATACCCCTGCAAGTCTTTTGTTATGAAATGAGTTCTTTTATTAGAATTAACGTGCAGTCACCATGACTGTGAATACCATGAAGTCATTCTCTAAGACTAGGGATGGTCATGCTGGAAGGAATAAAAGTAAACTTTTATCAAGAATACATATTCCAGGCCAGGCACGGTGGCTCGTGCTTGTAAGCTTCAGCTTATGAAGCGGCCGGGGCTAGGGATCGCGGTTCGAGTCCCGCCTGGGGCCCGTAGCGAGACCTAGTTCCAAAAAAATAGCTGGGCGTGGTGGCGTGCGCCTGTGATCCCAGCTACCTGGGAAGCTGAGGCTGGGGATGGTTTGAGTCTGTGGTACCCGGGCAACGAGAGCCTGCGGTTCCACGGGCAAAAATAGCAAGACCTAGTCTCAAAAAAAAAAATAAATAAAATAAATAAAATAAAAATAAGAATACATATTCCAGTGAGGCCAAATCTCTACTTGTTACACAACAGAAGTAGTCCAAAGTGATCAGTCAGCCATAAGTCATAGACAGGTATCTGGTTCTCTCCCCAAAATTCAGCGTTCTCTCAGATTAATCAATCCCCTTCAGGGCTTCGAAGGAGTTGCTGAGTCTATGCTAAGTTTCTATTTCAGCCACCATGGCCTCTTAGTATATTAACTAAGTATCAGTGTAGCTAGGAAAAGAGATTGACCGCTGGACAATACATGAGAAAATGTATTCTCATAATAATTGACTGCCCTGTGTATCTGCAGTGGCTAGTTTTTCATGAACACTCAGAGGGTATGAATATCTTCACACTCTGATTATTCTGAAGGTACATATACCTCTTCCTCAGACTTCCTTGTTCTTTCCGAAATTCTTTCTGAATTTCTCACTGCCTGATCATTTGATCAGATCACTTGATCAGTCAAAAGGCTGAGAAGCGATCTCACTATCTGTTCAAACCATTACTGTCTATCAATCAATGCAGGTATTCAAAAATAGGCTGGATAGTGTCCCTTCATATGTTGAAGTCAGCCCTTAGTAACTCAAAATATAACTATATTTGCAGAAAGGGCCTTAAGAGAGATGATTTTTAAAATGAAGTCCCATGGATGAGCCCTATTTCAGTATGACTGGTGTCCATAAGAAGAGATAAGACCAAGACACACCAAAGACAATGTGAAGACAGGGAGAAGGTCGTTTTACAAGATAAGAAGAAAATCCTCATAAGTCACCAATCCTGCCGATAACTTGATCTGGGATTCTAGACTTTAGAACTAGAAATAAATTCTGTTGCTAAACTTCTATTGCTAAAACCATCCACTCTGTGCTGGCCATGGTGGCATGCAGCTTTAATCCCAAGCCAAGGATGGGAGGTTGAGACTGGAAATTGCTTGAATCCACAGGTTTGAGGCTCACCCAGGACAAAATAGCAAGACCTAGTCTCAAAAAATAGCTGGGCATGGTGTTGCGCAACAGTAATCCCAGCTACCTGGGAGACTGAGGCTGGGGATCACTTGAGTTGTGGTACCCCAGGCAACGAAAGTCTGTGGCTCCTCGGGCAACATAGCAAGACCTAGCCTCAAAAAAATAAATAAAATAAATAAAACCATCCACTTTGTTGTGCTTTTAGAATTGCCCTTGCAAACTAATTCAATGGATTTCTTCCCATATCTCAACTCGGACAAATCGACAGCCAAATGACAGCTGGAAATTCTGCTAGCTGGGAAGACTGCCCTTCATGAAATATACCTGGAAGTCAAAACCTTCTCATGTCTATATCTTCCACCTTTATACAAAATGTGTTGAAATTGTTTTTGAAATTTAAGCTTTACCACAATCACCATGACGTTGGTCAAGGATATAGATATTCCCCTCTAAATTTTTGTAGCATGTCCTCCAGGCTATCTCAGGCTATATGCTTAGAAATGACTATGTACAACAAATTCACTCCAACACTTCTACTTCCATCAGGTCTTTAGCTTCTCGTAAAGTTAAAGGTTTAGCATTCCAAAGAATTGCTTGGCATCTCTCTCTCTCTCTCTCTCTCTCTCTCTCTCTCTCTCTCTCTCTCTCTCTCTCTCTTTCTCTCTCTCTCCACACACACACACATATGTATACACACACATATAGGACTTCCAGTCAAACAAGTGAAACATTAATGTCACATCCAGTAAGTTTAGTATGTTTAATAAATACATCCATATCTATAAATGGGATCCAATTCAATGTTCTTTGCTCTAACTTCCTCAGAAAGTGATTCCCTCATTTATTGCCTAATTTAAATTAGCCAAAATTTTATACTGCTAATAGAAAGTAGCAAAGTGTACCAATTCTTAGGACATACAATACTACTTCTTCCAAAGCAAGAACTTGTTTTTTTGGAGCATAGTAACTATGACCCTGGAATAAATTTCAAGAAGAATAGACATCACTTTATGTGATGTGTAGTCTACAACGACCCTAAGAGAGGTTATTATGGTCTTACAACCAGGGAAAGACTGTCTCCTCATAGGCAAACAACTTCCATTGGCATTCCTCCATTTCAAGTTTCATAGTTCCACATCTTTCGATCTATGCCTAACATTCATGATTTACTGAACCTGTAAATTCAATTTATTGTAGTCTTTAGTAATCTTTATAATTAAATGTTGTGTTTAATTTATAGCAATATTGGTAATGTCACCATGAAAGACTAGAAATTATTTTAAGGATACCACAGCTATCTGATCCTCTTACCATGTCCTGTACTATCTGTTAAAAACTTGTACTTCTTAATTTTCTTCTGTAAATATTCATGTTCATTTGGAAGAATCTGAACTCCACCAAGCTCCTTTTAGTTGCTAATACAGTTATAAAGTCAAATGTGGTAAACACTGGATTCCCAAGGTAGTTTTTTCTGTAAGTACTTCATCATAATCAATTATAAGTGGTAATCTGATTAATTGTGATGCCATCACATGCCATGAATTACTAGCATCTCATATTTTATTGGTCCAGAGTACAGCATTTCATTAAAGTCTAAGGACATGACCCAAATCCCATTTTTATAAACCAATTCCCAAATTCAACTTTATAAAACACCCTGGTAATTATTCTATCTTATTTAAACGATATGTAGTATATTACCAAATTACTTACTAACCTATAAAATATGACTGGTACCAATAATTTTGTAGGAAAGATTAACCAAAATTAAATTGCAAAAACATTTTGAAATATGATTAACATGTGAACCACTGAAAAAAGTGTCTTCTGTAGATTGCAGTAAATCAATTATAGTGACTGAAAACATTTAGATAATAAATGTTACACTTATTTCAAACCAATATTTGCTTCTCAAGAAATTTGTATGTAGCTAAGCTACATAGAGGTTCATTTCTAATTTTAAATGCATTAAGGATACATTATTGATATTGAACTAAATTCTCTAGGAAAAAGAGAATTTTTAAAAATTATTTATTTATTTACACAGTTGTTGACCCCCTTGGTCATGCCTCCCTCCCCCCATCCCCTGCCCTCTGGTCACTCCAACTCCTCTCTCAGTGTTGTTTCTTCTATTGATCTCTTCCTTTTCTGAAGCACTGTCCTTTTCCTGGGCAAGGATCTGCATTTCTGGGGTCCAGTAGAATTGTGCTGCTTAGATTTTCACTCTTGACTGAGATGTGCATTCAGTCCAACTTCTTTGGAGCCTATCAGTGCTTCATCCTTCTTGCTGGTTGTCTCCTTCATTTTGGTTTTGGTTCCATTTTGCTGCTTCTTTGCCATATATTTCAGCACTCTGGTTTAGGGAGTTTGTATTCCAGACCTTGTCAGTCAGTAAGTTCCTCATTGGGGACAGACACTAGCAGATGGTTAGTCCTGTTTGTCTCATCTTTCAGTTTGCAGTTTGCAGCTCAGTCTTGGGGCCACTGCCACGTTTCTGTGGCCTTCCACCCCCCCGGGTGAGAGAGGGTAACTTTCTCGCTGCAGGCCTCTCTGAGCCATGATTTTGGCACTCAGCCACTAGAGATGGTCAGGTGGTTGATCTCCAAAAAGAGAATGTTTTCATTTCAACTTTGATTTTGTATAAATTGTTTTTGAATGTCCTGAATGTATAGCTATTTGAGAGAGAGCAAAGGGGTCCATAACCTTCCCCTAAGTTATCTTATAGCAATAAGCTTTTATCTTCATTTTCTTTCTCTATAATTCCCCACAGAAGATAGGGAGACGTGAACTATCAAGAATTCAATTTTATTAAAAAGCACAATGACAAGCATTAATACAATAAAATAAAAAATTGTATTTTATACAATTTATACAATAGAACTACATTTAGAAATTGTATATATGAACATGAAGTGAGGCTGCAAAACAGATTAATGCTTTTCCTAATTTAAATCATGTTCATAAGGAAGGCTGGACTCTTACCAATGTATAGAATTTGACTTAGGAGCTATATATTGTATAGGGCCAGTTGCCTAAGGATTGCAAATGTCACAAAATAGCAAAATATTTCATAGATTATGAAACTATCATTCAAATAATTATTAATTGATTTGTATGACTTTATTGGTTTGACTTAGTTCTATGATTACACTAGTACACACTGCACTTAATATTTATAGGCCTGTCTATATTGACATGAATATAAAAGTTGTTAATATTTCTATATCGATGGAAAAGTTATTTTCAGAAATAATACAACTTCTTCGAGAAATTATCAGTTAAGAAATCAAATAACAATTGAAATTATTATGTAATAATAAGTTTTGGAGTGGACAAATTTCCCATCAATATAGCAGGTGAAATTTGAGAAACTTAAATAATAATTACAATTATAATTGAGATTTGATACTTCTTAATTAAAAACAAGCCACTCTTGTTAGTATTTCTTTTTCTTTGTAGGCATAACTTTTCTTAATAATTATTTCATATATTCTAAAGTGCTAGATAAAACTTCATAAGAAATGGGTGTTACAAGAATGCTAATCCCTTAATTCTTTTATATATTTAGTATAGGGCTTTAAGGGTCTCTAGAATATTATCATCCCATTATTAAAGTCACTATATATTTCACTTTTAATTAGTTTCACACTCAAACTACACCTAAACAGACCCTAAAAATATGATTGTAGAATTGAGGAACTATGGGGATCAGGACAAAAGGAGGAGAAACCCAGTAGCCTAGGGTAAAGGGCTACAGATGCTTTGATGGTAGGGGTACTATGGTAATTTACAGCTGAAGAGGTATGAGCCTATTCCATTAAATCACATACAGGTTGTAAACCAGTGTTACCTCAATAAAGAAAAAAAATTGGAAATTACAAAATTAATAGTAGGCCAGGCACAGTGGCACGTGCCTGTAAGCGATAGCCTATGGTGTTGCGGCTGGTCTGGGGATCACGGTTCCAGTCCTGCCTGGGGCAACACAGCGAGACCTAGTTCCCAAAAAATAGCTGGGCATGGTGGTGTGTGCCTGCAATCCCAGTTACCTGGGAAGCTGAAGCTGGGGATTGCTTGAGTTGATGGTACCATGGGCAACATGAGCCTGCAGTTCCACAGGCAAAAAAATAGCGAGACCCAATCTCAAAAAGAAAATAATAATAATAATAATAGTAATAAATAAATAAAATGTCTAGGATATTTTAACAGAGAACTGTCAATATGCAGGCAAATTCATAGATTCAGAATATCTCAAATTAGAGCTATTAATTAACTATGAGTATTGGTATTTTATACACCTACTTTTTCAGATAGATAGTAGGCTTCCTGAAATAATGGACCATACCTTCTTCATCACTGTATCACGCATCTTTAATAAAAATAAACGTTTTCTTGAGACTACTAGAGGGGATGGAGAATGGAGAGAAGGGAGAGTGAAGGTGGAAGGGGACCAGTGGTCTGTGGTGAAGATTTACAGGGCATTTGATGGTATGTATGATGTGTTAACATCATCTGAAGAGGTGTGAACTTACACCCATGAATTACATAGTGTTTAAACAAACGTTATCTCAATAAACAAATAATGAAATCAAGAAGGAAAAATGAGGGGAAAAATATTGCCACAGACTAAATAGGACTAAATATAAGTAAAATTTTTTAAATTTTCTGATGTCCTTGAAATGTTCTTATAACTCTGGCCAGCCACGGTGGCTCGTGCCTGTAAGCTTTAGCCTATGGAGCGGCCGGGGCTAGGGATGGCGGTTTGAGTTCTGCCTGGGGCGCGTAGCAAGATCTAGTTCCCAAAAAATAGCTGGGCGTGATGGTGTACACCTGTAATCCCAGCTACCTGGGAAGCTAAGGCTGAGGATTGCTTGAGTCTGTGGTACCCCGGGCAACGTGAGCCTCCGGGTCCACGGGCAAAAATAGCAAGACCTAGTCTCAAAAAAAAAAAAAAAAAAAAAAAAAAAAAAAAAAAAAAAAAAAAAAAAAAAAAAAAAAAAAAAAAAAAAAAAAAAAAAAAAGAAAAAAGAAAAAGAAAAAGAAAAAGAAAAAGAAATGTTCTTATAACTCTGTATATCTATGTTATAAAGAATTAATCCTTTCACACGAAGAAGGGTTTCTCTAAGATGTACATTTTTTAAAAAGTGACTGCTGTTCTATTGATGTCATTTTAAATTGGGGAACATATTAGGATAATCCAAAAATCAAAGATAAGTATTATAACTTACTAAAACATTAGATATGGTTTGTGTCATTATGTATAGAAAAAAGATTAATTTACATTTCAACTGTAACAACTCTAAAAATTCAAGAATGAGAAAATTTTTGTAAAACTTTTATAACTTAGATGTGAATATTTCTACTGGTCCTGGGAGCCTAACTGAGCCTAACTGAATCTATCATTTGCTCTCTCATCGCTGTCCTACAGAGATGACCCAGACTGACCATAAGATTTTGTGTTTGGGTTACTTTGGTTAATTGTATGACTAATAGAGAAGTAAACAAGTGGGACTGATCATAAAAACAGAATTTCATTTCATGAGGTAATTTCAAATATAAAAGGAACAAAGATTTTCTAAACTTCCCCCTAATGATTACATAAAACTATATGATTAAAAACCTAATAAATTATTGTAAAAATTAAATTAGTTGACATTTATAAAACACACAATACAGTGAGAGTATTTTTTCCCCATTCCATTGACCTATGTTGTGTTTTAAGAAATAAGACATGAAATTTTATCATTCATTTTTACCTCAGGAATTAGTTTCAACCAATTCTATCTGCAAAAACAAAATAGGGAAAACTGGGGAAGACAGCAAAAAACTGGGCATCATCAAGGCAAAATAAAGGTGTGGGAAGAGAAAACAAAGTCCAATGGTAAAATACTAAAACCAAAGAGGACACAAGTTACCAAAATCCCTTATATCACAATTTTGTCCAGTGTCAAAATGCTCTCCATACAGTCAGGCAATGTTAAAGAGCAGCCTCATAGCCTGTTCGATTCTTTTGCAAAACATGCAGAACCATAAATTCCACTCTGTATAAATGCAGAAGCTTAAAGGAAACTAATGTTAGTATATATTTCATTGAATCAATGCTTGAGTACCAAATGTAGGTTATGTTAATTACAATTTTCTTTTACACATCAAAAACATCTCTCCCCACATATTTAGATATAAGGCAAATCGTCATTTACTTAACATTAGGGTTAATGTGCCTGTATAGTCATATATCATCTATGGCAAATATCTATGGTAAACATAATTCCAATGTACATTTTCTTTCTATGATATTAAGGATGAAATTTCACACACACACACACACACACACACACACACACACACATGCACGCACACACACACAGAGGTAGCAAACCAAAAAATGAATGAGACTATATCAAACTAAAAAGTTTCTATACACAATAAATAACAATCAACAAAATGAAAGGCAATCTACCAAATGAGTGAAAATATTTACAAATCATATTTCTGATAAGGGGTTAATACTAAGTGTGTAAGAAACTCACATAAGAAAAAATAGCAAATAATAAAAACTAATTCATCAATTTTTAAATGGACAAAAAACATGAATAGGCTTTTTTCCCAATGACTACAAATAACCAACATGATTATTGTTGATACATGATAAGGTGCTCAGTATTACTGATCATCAGGGAAATGTAAATCAAACTCACAAAGAGATAGTACCTCACAACTGTCAGGCCATCTATAATCAAATAGATAAGCAATAACAAGTGTTGATGAGGATGCATCAAAAAGGGAGCCCTTGTGTACTGCTGGTGGGAATGTAAATTGATATAGCCATTATGGGAAGTAGAGAGATTTCCTCAAAAAGAATTAAAAATAGAACTGACATAAGATTCAGAAATCCAGGCCGGGCACGGTGGCTCGTGCTTATAAGCTTCAGCCTATGAAGCAGCCGGGGCTAGGGATCGCGGTTCGAGTCCCGCCTGGGGCCCGTAGCGAGACCTAGTTCCAAAAAAATAGCTGGGCGTGGTGGTGCGTGCCTGTCATCCCAGCTACCTGGGAAGCTGAGGCTGGGGATTGCTTGAGTCTGTGGTACCCCGGGCAACGAGAGCCTGCGGTTTCACAGGCAAAAATAGTGAGACCTAGTCTCAAAACAAACAATCAAACAAACAAACAAAAAGATTCAGAAATCCCATTCCTGGGTAAAGATACAAGGAAAATGAAGTCAGGCTCTTGAAGAGATACTGTACTCCCCTGTTCACTAAAGCATTTCCCATAATACCTGTGATACAGAAACAACCTAATTGTCCATCAAAAGGTGAGTGGATAAAGAACATAATATTGTAATGAATATTATTGTATAAAGGGGAAGAAAATATTACCAATAATGACAAAATGGATAAATCACGAGGTTATTATGCTAAGTGAAAAAGGCTAAATACAGAAATATACATACTATATGATTTCACTTCTGTGTGGAATCTATAAAAGCCAAATTCATAGAACCAGAGAACAGAACAATGGTTGCTAGGGGTAGAGAGTAGAGGTAATGGGGAGGAGAGGAAATGATGGTCAAAGACAATAAACTTTAGATTATAAGATTAATAAGTTCTGGGAATGTAATATACAGTATGGTCACTATAGTTAATACTGAAATAATACAAAACTTGAAATTTGCCAGAGACTAGATCTTATGTACTCTTTCTGTACAACACAAAAAACTGGTAACTGTGAGGTAATAAATGTAATTTCATTGTGGGAATTATTTCACAATGTATATTACATCATTATATTGGATATGTTAAATATATACAAATTTTATTCATCAACTATATCTTAACAAAGCTGGAAAACTCCATACATAAAAATGAGTATTTTGTTAAAATTATTTCAAAATATGTAAAATTTTGAAGAATGAAGTGTTTTATGAATAATAGTGCTATGATACCATAGTAGCTGAATCCATGGTGAAATAGTCATTTTATCCTATAGGAAGTTTTTTCTCCTCATTTAGTTTTTTCCTCTTAAATAATTTGACATTTTGGTTGTTTATGAATTTAAAACATTCAGGTTTCACCAATATGAAATTTTTCTTAATTATTGAAAAAGACAAATCATAATATTTTTGAATTGGAGCTTTTGCTTATTAAAATGTGTATACCTGAAAAAAAAGGAAAGAAAAAATGTGTATAATTTACCCAGATTCTATGTCTTCCTCATTTTGTCCTCCACCCCCATTTGTTTATTTTTTTTGCTTGCTTTAAGTAAATTTCCCAACCTTCAGTTTCAAGCCTTGAAAAATGAAATTAACATAATATACAAATTTTTCATAATTATTATATTTATTAACATATGTAAAGCATCCAACACATTATCTAATGCACTAAGATTTATATTCTTTGATCTTTCCCCAATTTGAATACTGATTAGCAATGTATTTAAGGTTCAAAGTTTTCTTTATAATATACTATTAAGAAACAACATTTACTTACTCACTTACCTAACTGCATAATCCTCCATCTTCATTCTACTAGGGGATCCTTCCTGTGATCACTGTTGTAAAATTTTCCCTTAGCATCCAGAGTTGCTGCAAGATGGGCAATATAACCTACAGGTCTACTTTCAGAACTAGAGATTTGATAGCATCATAGGCTGTCTGATGTAAAGTAACTCTGATAGAAGGATACAGTTAAGAGTAAATTAAGGGAATTTCAGCAGAAGAAAGGCATCAGTTACTAATCTAACTGCAGAGGGAAGGACTGATTGGACATTTGGTCGCTGCTGTTGCTGTTAATGTTTCAGTACCAGAACTCCACTGAATCAAGGTTAGGGAGAGACCATCACCTTTTGATATCACGAGAACACCCTGTCCTGAAATTTTCAACTTATGTTTATGTCTGGACGTTAACAAGATTACTGATGATGGTTCAAGTAAAATTTAGAAACTAGATGATTTGTGAGTGGAGACAACTAATTTTTTTTTCGCATTTTGAAAATTGGTCAAGTACACTGGGTTTTGAGGAGAAGGGTTTACAAACTGAACTGTAATTGTGAACTCCCGTGTTCACTACAATATTCAAGAAGTCCCTCAACATGTAAATAAATACCATTTTAGGGGAAACCTTCAACTCTCTGAAATATGATTTTCAAAGATGACACAATATGAATTCACTGAATCAGAAAGTTTATCTTTCACCAAAGCTAACTAAAACAGTTCTGAGATACTTAATGATTTATGTTTAAATATATACTTTGCATACATCTGACATATTTTAGAGAAAACTGTGAGAGGGTAGGAAAATGTTTCCAAGTCCAGTATAACTATAATTTGAGCCATTTTCACCTAAGTAAATTAAATCAAAAGCTTCCAAACTTTAAGAAACTGCTAGTAGCCTATGGGGAGTGAAACCTGGAGGGCAGAATTTCCTTTTTACTATACACCTCCATGCAATTTTTCTAACTTTTTATTTATTTTTTAATTTTTAAAATTTGATTATACACACATATATATATTGCATTGTTATTCAATATATATAATGATATTACAACATTATATTCCCCAGAATTTAGGATGTGCATGTGTAGTCTTTTTAAAAAATTGTTAAGATTGCGAAATAGTTTCAGTTCTGTATGTGAATTCCCAAAATTACATTTATCACACTTGATTAAAAAACAGTATTTCTCAAAACTAATAGTAGGCAAATAAAAAATGTCTTGAAAATAAAAAAATTACTTGATAACTTAAGCACATTAAAATTTTATAGTACATTAAAATAGAAACATTACATCTGAAAAGAATTATCTTTGACAGCATTTATATGTATATAAATTATAGATGTGTATGTTATACATCTATAGATGTATACAAATTCTGGTTACTAATAAGAAATTAGAACAATGAATTGAAATGTCTCAATCCCTTAGTTTTTGGTTTATTACTATTCTACTGGTGAACTTAAAATGTCTTAGTCCAAGTTCCAGTCACTATACTTGACTAACTTTATATCCCAGTCAATATCTGTGATGCCTGTGATGACACTTCAAAACCATAAATTTCTGTACACATTTGATATTGCTATTTCATTTTATTTTATTTTAGAGAGTAGGTCTCACTGTTTTTCCTAGGGAACCACAGGCTCACGTTGTCCGGGGTACCACAGGCTCAAGCGATTCACAGCCTCAGCTTCCTAGGTAGTTGGGGTTACAGGAGTACGCCACCACGCCCAGCTATTTTTTTTGGGATCAGGTCTCACTATGTTACCCCAGGTGGATCTCAAACCGTGATTCAAGTGATTCAAAGTCTCAGCTGTGCTCTAGACTGAGCTTAAAGGCACGCACCACCGTGCCTGGCTCATGTCTGATATTATTGGCAGGACAATTTTTTTAAACATTTTGTCAAGATGCATTTCAAATGTCCCCAACAAAATATGCTGACTTCTAAAAGTCTTTTTAAAAAATGGAGCATAAAAAAATAAATAAATAATGGAGTATGACATTCAAAGGGAATACATAGGAAAAAAAACGATTTCCTTTATGAACTTATATAATTATGGAAATTATGCATGCAGAATTCCATTGTTGTCATGGTGTCTTGCTCTCTATCCTTACTTTTTATGTTTCTCAATGAAGAAACCAAAAATCTTAAGAATTTTGTTGTTATGGAACTCAATAGTCTCATTTATCTTATATAAATTGACAAAAAGTATATGGATGTCATTATAGATTCAAATAATATATTATGTTTTTATGTACTAAAGTATTATTTTAAATATTTCTTCCTAAGGTAAGCCTTGCAAGGTCATCCAATCTAAAATAAGCCCATGCCGGGCACGGTGGCTCGTGCTTGTAAGCTTCAGCCTATGAAGCGGCTGGGGATAGGGATCGCGGTTCAAGTCCCTCCTGGGGCCCGTAGCGAGACCTAGTTCCAAAAAAAATAGCTGGGCGTGGTGGCGCGCGCCTGTCATCCCAGCTACCTGGGAAGCTGAGGCTGGGGATTGCTTGAGTCTGTGGTACCCTGGGCAACGAGAGCCTGCGGTTCCACAGGCAAAAATAGCAAGATCTAGTCTCAAAAAAAAAAAAATAAATAAATAAATAAAAATAAATAAATAAAATAAGCCCATGATCTTGTTTTATTACAGCACTTACACACATCTACTTATTATCTACATATTACACATATATGATATCTACATATTACATATATCTGGTATCTACTTTATTGATTATATCACCTCTTTAAATATAGATTCCATAATCAAGACTACAATCAATAGGACCAAAACAGTACAATGCACAGAAGATCTCAATAAGTACTACTAAACAAAGGATAAAGTTTAGATCTTTCAAAAAAAAAAAACTATCAAGTTCAGTATATATTGGATAACGTGATAAACATTTTTACATTAAATGTTTATGAATTATTACTTAAACTGCAATTATTTCTAGAATTATATGGACAAACTGTCCAGTTCCTCTTCTCTACTTATTTCAATAGTTTAAGGTATCAGAAAGCTAAAATCTAAGCTGCTTTCAAACTGGAATTCATGACAGTGATTGTATTTCCAAATATAGGCTAATGAATGACATGAATGATACCTGCTTGTTCCTTCCACCAGCTTCGGCCCTAGTGTCTAGGTTTGCTACTCTCCACTTTCTCTGTTCTTTCCTTCCCATAGTCTATGTATTTTATGAATGTAATCCAGTCACAAATCTCTAAAAATGCCCTCTCAAATGAATCACACTCATATATACTGCGTTTTCTATGTAGTTATCTAACACAGCAAACTCAACAGTTGAAGTAAGTGAGTCATTTTTCCTCCCCATCCTATTTCTATCTTCCAGACACTAAGGTTGCTAAAGTGACTAATACCTATCACTTTTGAGTCAAGTATCTATATCTTTTCATTTGAAATGTCTCTAATTGTGTCTTTTCTTCTTTACTCCCAATTACAGGTTCCATCACCTCAGATTATTACAATAGTGTCCAGTTCTCACTTCATTATGAGATCTACATTGGCCCACTTGAATACTGATGACAATTAACAATACTTTAAATACTATATTTTAAATACTATATTTCTCATTTTGTTTATCTGGCCAATTTTGCCATATGAAATTTGCCTCTCACCGTTTTTATTACAGCCTCTCTAGTTCAAATCATCATAATCTCTAAATTCAGCTATTACCTGAGCCTCACAACTGATTTTTTTTTTCTCATTCATTCTCACCTTCGTTCAATCCACACTGCAGTCAGAATCACCTTTAAAAAAATAATAAATCCAAACACGGTATTTTGTTAAAATTATTCAATGGTCTTTTACCATGTTCTAATTGGTCCACCTACCTCTTTAACCTTATGTTAGACCATCCTATGAAGCATTTTGTCTTTTTGTAGATATGACATGACTAGACATAAAAAACTTCTTTGGAATAATTTAACTTGTGTTGTTCTCTGTTGATAAAACTCTGTCACTCCTTTTCCCCTTTTCTCGGTCACCTCTACCGCCAATTTAGTTCAATGCAAATATTAATTCCTAAAGTTTGCTACCCAAACATTCCTATCCCAGACTCATTAGTCTTTCATCATAAATTGTACTTCCCCTTGACAGGATTAATCACAGCCATAATTAGTCAATGGTGTTATTAGTTTACTTTTCTGAGAGAATACAAATTTTAAGATGTTGGGCAAGAACTGGATTTGATTCACAAGTATTTTTTCAGCATTTTCAGCATTTGACACATATTTGGCACATAGTAGACGATCAGTAAATGCTCAGTAAGTCTTGGCTAGCTCAAAGAAGTCCAGAGTAACTATAATGACCATGTATTAAGACTACAAATAACCTGGTCTTATCCTGCTTATCAACAAAATACTGGTCGCCATTATTGAATATGAATTTCTTTTCCTTTCTTGCTCTCAAAAACAGGCTCTATTCATTCACACATTCGGATCAATATCAATTAGTTTGTTTTTCAGGGCCAGAATACTCTCCCTTCAATCTGTCTTACTTCTACAAGTCTTTCAAAGCTCAAAATCACAGCTGCAAATATTACTTTCTCTGCTAATCTTTCCTTAGCTATTCACACTGATTTTTCTTCTATACATTTCCATAAATTTATTTATTGGCATCACACAATTAAATGTTGCCTTTCATTACTCATCACTAATCAATATTTATTGATCTAGTCTCCTCATTCAGTTCTAAGTTTATTAAAGTTAGCACATTGCTCATAGTACTTTTCCCTTAGTATCAATTCTATACTTGTTCTATATCCAAAGCTTTCCATATCTATATGTCCCAAACCTATACTCCCAAATGTGTAAATAGTCTATTACACATTTAAACATATAAAGATAATAAATCCATGGAATTACAATGTTGCAAAATTTATATATAAATAAATTTAAAAATTAAAAAAAGATAATAAATACTTGCTGGTTCATAACTTTTCCATTAAAAGCCCAGAAATTTTTATTGATTCCCTCATAGGTAGCTCTATTTTCAATGTAGCAAAC
Source organism: Uropsilus gracilis (assembly GCA_004024945.1). NCBI lineage: Eukaryota > Metazoa > Chordata > Mammalia > Eulipotyphla > Talpidae > Uropsilus > Uropsilus gracilis. The sequence goes on along the minus strand of PVHY01007875.1, from coordinate 23,239 downwards.
AGTATGACCACTTAAATCATAAAGACTTCTAACTAAAAGGCAAAAGCATGAAAATTACTCAAAAAACAACACATAATCTGAATTCTTTGCTTTGCTCTTTGATAGTCTGCTGACAATATGAATCTGGACCCAGATTTTACCATATTCAGTCAGTCAAGACATTCAAGGAAGATGACTTGCAAAGTCAATTGTATCAGCCAGAGTATCATTTGGTGCCCTTTTGCACCAACATGGAATCCAGTCTAGTAACCAAAAATATATTCAAAGCAAAAATAGTACCTTAATAATCTGAAAGAATTAATGGGGTTAGTGAAATAATTAAACCCTATTCCCAACTCAAAATATTCTTTCAGAAACAAAGGTAAATAAACAGAAAAAGACCGTAATTTTCTATGACACATTTTTATAACTACCTGGTTTTGTGGCTATATTTCCTTGTTACTTAAGATCTACCATAGGTTGTCTTCCAAGAACTTTAGGACCTTATTGGTGGGATCATAATAAGAGCTTAATAAACATTTCACTGATTTGAGTTTCCCACTTTACATGTTACTTTAAATTCATGTTGTGTGAAAAGATACATTTTTACTATTCACACCTAATCTTTTTTCTAATATCTGCTTTGGAAATAACATCAGTGGGTTAAGTCTTCATATACTCTTGGATTCAGGTTTTATCCTTAAAAAGGATTAAATTTCAAGTCACAGGAACACTGTTTAGTAAACTAAATCACATTTATTCCTAATTCACCAGTATTCTAAGGAAAATAACACAGCTTTCAAAAATGGCCCTGACTTAGTCAAGAAAAAACTGCAGCTCACTTTTCTTTTTCTATCACTTGTTAAAATTTAAAGCCTGCGGGGCAGGGTGACATATGCCTGTAAGCGGCAGCCTACGAAGCCACCGCCAGGGTCAGAGATCCGTGTTTCGAGTCCCGCTGGGGGCACATAGCAACACCTAGTTCTAAAAAAATAGAGCTGGGCGTGGTGGTGCATGCCTGTAATCCCAGCTACCTGGGAAGCTGAGGCTGGGGATTGCTTGAATCTGTGGTCTGTGATACCCGGGGCAATGTGAGCCTGCGATTCCACAGGCAAAAACAGCAAGACCTAGTCTCCAAAAAATAAATAAATAAACAAACAAACAAATAAATAAATAAAAATTAAAAGCCTTTCAAGTTATTTATAAAGTGTGCTTTTATGAATTCAATAGTTTAATCAAAGTAAAACAAAAATATTAAAATTTCTAGAAAATTATTTTTATTTCAACTATGGATTTAATAATTCTATATTCTAGAATTTAATTCCCATACTCCCAGTTAATATGGGCCTCTCCCTTGAACTGATGACTATTTTCTATATTATGGATAGTACTTCAAATATCACATAATTCTTCTACAAATGGACTTTGACATTTAGTTTAGAAGGAGTTGCTTGGAATTACTACCCGTCAAACAAACAATGGTCTTGTTTTATGTAAAAAGTGTAACCTCAACAAGGCCAGGTGATAGCCCCCCATGTTGGGGAACGGACTGCTTCCCAACATGCAATCCTTAGATCCAATAGGATAGTAGATCCTTAGGACAATAGCTATCTCAGAAAGAGCAGCATCGTGCTGAAATTTATTTATTCTCTTATCCATAAATAATCAATGAGCATCTACTGCATCTAGGTGCAGGATACTCCTCAGTGAGGAAGACAAGTTCTCTATAAACCTTATAGTATGAATACGTACAGAGGAAAGGGGGATAAGCATAATAAAGAAAAAAAGACTAATACTGGTTTTAAGGAAGATAAAATAAGAAATTGATATAAAATATTTTCACATTGAAAAACAAGCCATACATCAGGAATACACTTTTGTTAAACAGTAGACTACACACATTAAATAGATTATTTACCTAACTAGCCAGCTAGATAAATCTATACAGATACAAATTCATATCTATATATTTTATCCACAAATCTTTCCAGATTCAAAAATTTCATGGTATTTGCTATCCCACATTAATAATGGAAATGATCACATTTTATAGATAATGTACCATCAGTACCTATAAAAATAATTATTACTCAAAAAGTAAAATTTCATAATTTTGCAAAATTATAATCCCTAATAAGTCGTTTTTATTATAGATGCTTTGTAAGCAATTACTAAAGATAATAAATAGAATAAGCTAAATATTGTAAATGAACTTTAAAAATATTTGTTCATCAATTTCATTTGATTATATATACATATGTATATATACCATTTATTCACCTGCTCTGAATTTTAACATCTGAAGTCCAATAAAATTATATAAATTTACAAATATGTTTACAGTATAAATACAATAAAGAAAAAGTCCAGTAAACATAATCACTTATAATAAACAGTAAATATTATATCAAGTCTATTCCTGTTTTTTGTACAATGTGTATATCTTTTAAAATGTATTTAGAGTCACCTGCAATTTTTGCCAATTACCTACTTACATAAATGCGGTAGATAATATGAACTTGTAAAAATAATTCATTACTGTTATTTTAAATATCAATTCATATGCAAAAAGGTTATATTTCAGAATATACTACTAAAAGCTCACCTGTATTATTAATGTACCCATTCACATCTATATACATGGCTTCATAAGTACACCAGTGTTAGAAAAATATAAAGTCTTAAAGACATTTAAATTGCCAGAATCACTTTTTAAGAAGTATACAATTAATTTGTGACCATGACAGGTAGAGAATTAATGAGAAACAGAGCATCTTAATCAGTTTTTTAATGTTATGGGTTTGATTTTTTAAGAAATATATGTGATTTATTTTCAAAATAGAATGATTGCAATACTTTCTAGAGTCTATCAATTGTATTTAGAATTAAGATACTCATAACTTTCTAATACTGCTTTTACTAGTCATCACTTATCATTAAATGTAACTATATTCGAGAGCTTTCTAATAATAGCCTTTAATTAAACCAAGGACTGTTAGAGGGTTTCCGCTGCCCTTTGAAGTTCTTAATTATTACTTGAATCCAGCCTTTTATGGTACACTTAAGGTTAAATTAAATAATTTAAATATACCTTGAAGAGAAATATGAAGACTTTTGCCTGTTTTAATTAAATCTCTGAGTATCAGGACTTGAAAATAATAACATATGTTTTGATCATTTTCATGGCCGAATGGTAAAATGTTCGCAATATCAAACAACAACAACAAAAAAATGGTATCTTTTTATGGGACTAATCGCTAAGCAGATGCATGTAAATGAGCTATTTTCTATGCATGGCTTCCAAAAGTGCTAATTAAATAGTTGGTATTCAAGGCTATGCTCCTTCATTGTTTAGTGACACACAAATCCAGCGATGTGTGCCAGCAGACATTTTAAGTTGAATGTTTTCTCCTCTACGGCCTTTGTCATGAAATGGTGGCACCATGATGAGAACACTAGTGTAAGCAAAACATTGAAATATGCTTTAATAATGTTTTAACCATGTAGTGACACTAGTCTAGTTTTCTAATGAATTTTTAATTTCTTTTTTCTTATAACGGTGGTATGAGTTATCGCTGATGCATATTAAATCATATACATGAGTCATTTTCTCTAAATTTGCATAAAATGGCTAAATGCTAATGCACCAAATGGAGCTTACTATGTGTAGTACAGCAAATATTCCCTTGAAGATTTTCTGCCATCAATCTCCTGTATTTCATTAGCAACCAGATAAGGTGTGGTCTGCAGAATAAAAAGAAAAGTGTGTACCTCATGAACTTAGAAGGCTTCAGATGATCTCTACATGGTGATTAGAATGGATTCTGCAATTAGAATTTATGTAGGTAAAACACACACACGTTTCCTTTAAAGGCACAGTGCAACAAGAGTTCTGAGCACAGCTTGCAATGTGAAACAATGAGAAGGCATCATTTGATTATTGTGATAAAGGAAAGCCATACTTTAAATTTTATATCACTCAACTGTATAACCCTTACTTGAATTTTTTAATTTAAGATTATAATTTCCCTACTATATTTATGAAAGAAGTTAGACAATAACCACAGGCAACACGCTTTTGTTTGCTAACTTTTCCCTTTATACTTGTCTAGTAATTGTGAGGAATTTTCTACAATAATATTTACCATTTAAATACAGTTTCCTCTATTATCAAAGCACCCTTACTGAATTGATATTAAGATCTCATGCCATAAAATTCATCAAGGTGATAATATTATTGGGAAAACCAGAGATGCTTGTTTGAAGCATAAACTTGATGTGTACTCACTCTACACACCATTTTCTCATCTCTGTATTTTCACCATCTGGAATACTTTTTAACCTGGTATGGAAAAAATTGGGAAAGGGGATGACTATTTAAAAATAAATGTATGATTTACCCTACAGTTATTTTGAATTAGTCCTGATAAATAATTAAGGAATGCATAATATATTATTTAGATGCCATGGTCTTAAGAATTTGAGTGGTATTTCAAGTACAATTATAGTCATTTATTTATCAGTAGAAAATTTACATAATCACACTTCAAAATCCAGTGGACTGGAGAGATATCAGAAAGACACCCATGAATGTGGTAATGATGCTGAGCATTAGATTAAGTTAATAATGTATCGATGCACATGATATTCTACTATCTGGCAGTGCAGTATTTGATCACTTAAAATGATAAAAGCATAAATATTTTCCCCTTTTTAAACTGTATTTTATGCAGAAGGATTCTTTGGTTCAAAATACAATCTGAAAAATCAAAATTGAATTAGGCAATCTCTAATAAAATGGAGCTAAAATTAAATAAAGCTAAATTCATATTCCCATTGACTATGATAGTAATTTTGTCTTTATGCTAATTGCTTGTTACAAATATTGTTCACCTCATACATTTTGAATTGACAATATAGACCTTAAGGCTGAAGTCCAGGAAAATGACAGAAATTCAAGTACTCTCCTGTCAGTGAGCACAGCATGCAAATGGAAGGATTACCTATTGGAAAGGTAACACACTTTCTGTTAGTTCAGTCATGCTATGGATTCTTCCTTAGCAGCCAGTCCATCTGAGACAATTTGGCAGAAATATATGCAGTATTTGTACTGTGCTGTTTGAATCACTGGAATCCCATGTCATATCTGCAAACTCAGATTTTAGACTATAATTGAGCATGAATCTTCAGTGTGAAAATCTAAACTACTCAGCAATTTCTAACTTTATTTAGAGACAGCTAGACTTTTTATTTCTTTTATTAGTCTAAGTACATAAATTTACTTTTAAAAACAAAGTAATTATAATTACATTGATTAAATTCTATTTCCTTGCCAGCTAAATATTTTCAGCACTAGAATCATGTGAGAGATATGCAGTACCAAGATCAAGACCTATTTCAAGTTATTTTTCACCCATTCTTTAAAATCCTACTTGCCATGAATTAGTCATGGTGATAATTTCACATTTAAAACTCCTAAATAGTTTTCAAGCTATTCCACAGACCATTCAACATCCTCAACTTCAGATTCCCATCAGCCAATGTTAATTTAACTTTTTCAAAGATCATGTAGGTCAAGGATAATTCAATACATTAAATATAAACGTATATATTGAACAGCTACTACTGTACAAGCTATGTGACTTTCTAAAAACATAAGTCCTAAAAATCCATTATTTGAATTCTTTTCAAAGACTTTTAAATTCATGCAACAGTTTCAAGTCCTTTTATAAATCTCACTGAATTAAAAATAAGGACTAAGTACACTTCTGTTATTACTATACAAGAGTTCTAGCTTTGACAGGGAAGAAGTCCATGGATTTTGAATTTCAATGATATTAAATCTATGATTGTCTTCATGAAGGTATTACCTTCACATAAATTACAGTAGGATTTTTATTAGACAAGGGCTAATAAATACATAAATTAATTATACTTCAGATATTTAGAGATTTTTCCACCCCAGCAAATTTCACTCATATTTGTGTGTGTGGTTATTTTTCCCAAAAAGACAAAGTTTTAAGAACTATCTTGGATAATACTCTATAAGTCATCTTTTGTGGACTGAGTCATGCAAAATAGTGATTTTTTTTTTTACAGACATCCTTTTTCCAGAGTTCCAAAGTTCTTTTACAGGTTTTCACCAAGTACTAAAAGTGATTAACATTTATAATTATTTCTAATCTCCCACTAGCAATTAATGAGATAAAATATAAATATTTTTAACCTAGTCAAGTCTAAATTTAAAACTATGAAACAACAAGTGTGCAGTTAAATTCTGATATCTAGTTTTCTCTGGGTCAATGACTATTAACAGAAACCCAGAGAACACAAGAAATCTGTCACACAGCAACTTTGTGACAGGATTAAATAATATTGTTAGGTGAGTATTGTAATAATGCAGAATTTTTTTAAAGATTACTTCTAATTGGTCCTGTCATAAAGTAGTCGCAAAGTGCCTTAAAACAGTAATTAGTTTGAAACCAGTTGAGCAAGCCAATGACAGGAAATTGTTAATAACTTGCTTCAAAATTTACCTGTGAAATTCTGAGCTTGACTACTTCTTGTGAAAGCACAACAGAAAGTAAACGGCCTTCGTAGTGCAAGCAATCTGTAATAAAAAGTCACCACCTTTTGAAACTCTCAACCTCTTCTAAACTTGCAATAGACCTTGATGGCCTCTTCAGTTATTGCAATCAAACCTCTTCTCAAACCTCTTTTACATGTAGGCAGTGCCTTTCAGTGTCACTAAGGTACAGCTTTTGGGAAGCATTGGTCTGATTCTCTGTACCTCTAGAAGCAGGACCGCCCGCGGCCTCACAGGACTTGAGACGGTCACCAGAAGAGAGAACTAGGACAGGTCCTCCCGTTTAAGCCCTCCTAGGGCTACCTTCAAGACATTCCATTTTCCCAGCCTCACCCAAAGGCCTGAGTGTCGGACCTGCAGGCGAGGTGGATTTAGCCTGGTTAGAGTTAAGATGCTATCATTAGCTGCGCACAGCATGACTTCTCACTAATCCTCTCTGCAACTTACAACAAGTTTAAATGTCCATGCATGATGTTATTAACTGGCTTTAGTAAGTGCTTAAGACCCACATCTCTTTTTAAAGTAATTTCTGAACAAGTTCTACTGTATCCACCCAACAAGAAGATTACTAATTGCAGAAAATCTGAAAGGGGAAAGATGCATCCTGAGTCCCTAAAGGGCAATGGAGGTAGAAGTGGAAGTGGAGGAAGGGAAGGACCCAGAGAGGAGTGCGCTCACCAGCTCTGGCTCTGGATTCACAAAACTTCCATCCTCAAGTGCTAGCCCGCGAAGGAGGCGGCAAGGGGAGGAGATGGAGAAGGGTTTAAAAAAAAAAAAAATGGATTTGAGGAGGCGTGCACATTTGCGTTATCAAAGATATTGATAATAACCCGGAAAGATGTCTGGACAGAACTAGAAAAACTCAGTGTCAGCAAAAGCAAGCAACTTATCACAAGTTGCCTGCTAGTCAGAGGAGGGGGCCTGGAGAAGGGGGTGGGCGCCGCGAGATGCCTGCCTCTAACAAAACCATTGGTGTGTGACCCAGTCCCGACGCCACCCCCATCTACAAGCCCAACTCAGGAATTTCTAAACAGCAGACACCAGCGGACGCTGTGGCCGGATCGAGGTGGCTAGTCTGGGTCCAGGGGCGGGCAAATAAAAAAACACAGACCAGCCCTAGTGGACACAACTCCGCATGCCGGGCAAGGGACAGCGGGTGGCCCCATTCGGTTGGGTCCTGCGGCCCCCACGTCCAACAACCTCCAGACCACGGAGGGCCAGGGCCAGAACGTAAGCTCACGCGAACTTGAGCGGCCTTCCAGCCCGCTCCCCCCCGCCGCAGCTAGCTCGCAAACACCCAGCCAAGCACCAGCACAGCGCTCGCGACCGTGACGGGAGCGCGCGCGCCGGCGCACCCGCTCCCGCGGCTGGAGCCCGTCTCCCGGGAAACACCAATCAGGCTGCGGCTTTCAGAGAGGGCCGCGGCAGCTGCGGCTGTGGGAGGATTCCGACTGCTGACGGTCACCGGGAGGCGTTGTGCTGCCCAGCGGCGTCCGGGCCGCCGTCGTCGCAGCCACTGCCGTTCCTAGCCACTTCCTCAGCCAGTCGCAGAATCGGAAGCTGTCTCCTTGGGCACCTCCCACGCCCAGCACCTTGCTTAGCGGTTGCTAAGCCTGGCTATTTTTAGATCTCAAGAATGTGTTGTACCCAAGCTCAGCTAAAACCGAGTCAAACTCCAAACACTGATGTGCTGCTTTGAACAAATATGGCTCACAACTACGTATTTCCCTGATTAAAGTCGATTATCTTTATTTTTAAAGTCCCATCTCCTGTGGTCTGGCAAGTTGGCTGCAAAACGAAAAGTCACTAGCTCCCAACCCAAAGGTGGGCTTCACTTTCCCAAGGAAGTGCACTAGCTCTAAACTCTGAGGGTTGACAGATTTTCTTTAGCAGCAATCATAACTATGTAGTTTTCATTTCCATCCACCATCTTTAGAATTAATTCCAGAATACGTCGAACAATTCCGAGAAGGTATGAAATAGGTTTTCCAAGCAGATGAGAAAGGTATCTGCTGATTTCTATGCCCGCGTGTTAAACTTGTGCTTAAAAATAAATAAATAAATAAACAAAAAAGCCATGAACACAAAAACAATATAACAAAGCCATCTATTAAATCTGGAGACACTCAATAACTACCTTACACCCCCTCAGTGCTGTAGGACTATTTTAACTGTCTCAAGTACTAGTGTTTTAAAAACTGCCCACTATTATAGGTGTCTTTTTACTTCGTAACTTTTAAAGGACAGCTTGTCTCTGGCTGCCCATCTTAGCACCTCCACTTGCACCACCTCTTCAAATGCAACTAGACATGTGGATGTTCTTAATACATTTTAATTACAATGGAATATAAAACTTCGGACTTCATCTCTTCACTTTAAACAAGTCTAAATACTTAAAATGCTAACCTGTCTTGAACAGTTAATATGTGGACAATGAATAGGGAGAATGCTTATGAACTCAAAGTGTGTTCATTCTTATCTCTTATTCAAAGTGGTTTCTTAATTTTCGTCAGAGCACACAACATCAAATTAGAATTTCATATTTTCACAAATAAGAAAATCATTTTAATTTAAAAACTAAATACATAGTGCACCGGTTGTAGAAAATTTAGCATTCAGGAAGACTTAAAGCACTTTGGAGAAATAATTCATTTTAAATGTAAACAATGCATTTATCTCATTGCTATGCATATTAATGGATCTTCAGTAGGGGGGGCTAATACTGGTGAATGGATTCATTCACATCCTGCAAGTATATTGCAAAAGTCTTCCTATATAGTCTTTTTTCCTTCCTCTAACCAATTACCACTTTTGTTGTTGTTTTGGGTTTTTCTGTATAAAAGTGTTTTATGTTATATCCTTTATAATTCTATCATTGAGTGACTTTTCATTGTTAATTTTCTGGCATAAAGTGGGACAGGGAAAATGAGTTGGTTGTATCTTTACTTTCACATGTGCCATTTTTATAGACCTATTTCTAAGTATTTCATGAAAAGATTCTAGATGTCAAAACCTGCAGTTAACATTCCTGTTTGGAAATACACAAAATAATACCTTTGACGTTGGCAACTCAGATGTATTATTCAGCAAAACAGCAATTACTCATTGTTTTGCACATTACATGTTAAGAACTATGCGACACTTGGTGACACAATAACAAAATTGCAAAGTCAATTATATTTAAAATAGACATCCTAATAAAACATACACAACCAACTCCTTTTACTCTTTTTGAACTGTTTTGTTTCCTTTTTCTGACTGTTTACAGTCAATAGATTATGTGAATGTTAAACCTAAGTATAATAACTGATTTACACATATCACTAGAAGTTAGAAAATAAGGAGTATGTAATATAAAGGGAGGGGTATTTCTGAGGGCACCAGGATCCACCCAGGAAGGTGCCAGAATATTGTATTTTTTTTTGGAAACCTCTATCTACACAATGTTCTTTTGCAATGTCAGTCATAATGGCAAACTTTGAGAGAGCAGTGACTGCCAAAATTTAAAGTAAAATTTAAGCTAGATTCATACAAGTAGTATTCAGCAGAAGCAATAAAACCCAAGCAGAGTCTGTATTTTAGAAGAGGATTTCAGGTGGAATTGTTTATTTTATTCTACTTTACTTGCACAAGAAGCATTTTTTGTAACTTGAACTTCCCAATAATGAATTCCACTTCTCTGCCCAGCCTGCAGCTCGAAGTTCCCATCAGAAAATTAAAATGTTTGTTCAGATAAAATAACTTCTAAATGAACTCTCTATTTCTTTTTCTTGCTTTTTGTATTTTCTGCAATGTAGCCCCTCGCAATGATATTAGTTCTAGTGTGGGAAAATATTATAATTGAGATCTGGTAAGTTATTTGCAGACTTCAAGTTTTTCTTTACACTGTGCTGACATTTAGTACAGCCCTGGTGAGGAAAACAATACTACCATTCATAGCTCTAGACGTAGATTTCAATCGACTTAAGCGGGCACAATGAAACTTGGTCATTCACTGGTTACCCATATTGTGTTCTCAAATTTTCTCTCAGCAAAAGTATAATGACTCAGTATTGTATGGTTGCATAGACAAGGGCTCAGAACAAGAGACACTAGTTTTGTCTGACGGTGTGAGAAAGTCGTGAAGGGATCTTTTCTTCCAGATGGTGTTAAATTCAGCTGCCTTTTTAACATTGGCCTTGCACAGCAATCTGCTGCTCCCCTTTCACAAAGACTGTGCTTGGTTCCCACTAGTTAACATGCATACTCACGCAACCTGCAACTTCACTCCAACTGTTTTACAATGCAGTGGTATGCTAAATAAACTTGATCCGGTTTCTGCCAATGTTAAAAACTAGCTTTCAAAGAACTACTTAACTGATATTTACACTTCTTTTGACTTAAATGTACATGCCTTTGGAATATTTCAGATTTCAAAGAAATATCAACTGATTATAATAAGGTCATTGTAGACATTTACCTCCGACACCCTTCAGACCCAAGCTCAGATACAGTACCTCTCTTCAACATACACAAATAAAACAAAATGTCAGAAATTTGATGTGTAATTGAAAAAAGAAAAATTGGGACATGTTGCAGCAAGAGCAGTGGAACAGCAAAAAATAAAATGAAAATAATAACATTGAAATGTATTTTTATTGATTGATAAGTCATGTAACATTAGTATGATACAAAGCAAGTTTGATATGACAATGGCAAACACATAATTATAATATTGTTTATTTTCCTTAGATGTAATATTTTAACACATTTGCATAAAAGACCAAGATGTAGGCAAAAGCTTCAGTAATTTGACTCCATTGAGTGCTTTCAGTAAACAATAGGTTTCCCCAGCAAACATCTTATTGCCTTAATTGAACCTCCTTGAGAAAGAAAACCACACACTTTGTAATGTAAATGTTAATTGTAGTAGACAATGGTTCTAGGTAAATAGCACCCCTGGACGTGAAGTAAATGAAAGGAATACAGGCACTTAACAATGAAAGGTTGTTTGCACAAACAGTGCTTCAAATGTAAATAAACAAGGGTCTTCTCAACGGTCACTACAGTAGTAAAACTTTGGCACGTGTTCAGCAGCTAAATCGGAATTTACGTTAATAAAGTATCTCAGGGTTTCTAGCTGAAACTAATAGTGGTTTTACAGACTTTTCCAGTCTGTTAAGTTTTCTCAAGTCTAACCAGAAGTCGAAGGTATACTGCACTTTGAAGAAAAAAGATATATTTGGGATTTGGGATTGTCAGGTATCTAGACCACGTGAAAGGTGTGGTGTGCCATTTTGGGCATTTGCTTATTGCAATGCCCTGCCTACACAAACATTTGCTTGGGAAAATATGAAAAAAAAAAAGTAAGGACTTTTATGAGACGATTACAATGGAGACCTCCAAAGCCTCAAAGTTTCTGCTAAACACAATCATTTTTAGCTTAATTTTAAATGACTGTTTAGTACACATCCAGCTAGAACTATACCAAAACAACTTTTATCATACTGGAATTTCTTGACTTGCAGTGTGTGTACTACCAGGATTAAGCCAAGTTCCTAGATTTATCAGGTGAAGAAGTAAACAGTCTGATGAAGTGATAATAATGTCCATTATTATAAAAAGATAGGTCTTTTAAAATATCATCCACCCCAAACAAACAAACAAACAAACAAAAAAACCAAAAGGTGGTCACAAGGCCAAAATACAGACAGAGAATGACACCAGGGGTAGGTAATAATGGGACTTTCTTGGAAGCCCTTCGCACTAGCTTTCTTTTTTAAATATTGAAAATCTCAACCAAAAAAGTAAGTCAAATTTATTGGTGGCCAACTTAAGCTGCGGTTATAAAATTAACAGAAACAGACAGTATGCAGCAGCGACAGACCAGTTGGTGTTGCCATTTGGGAGGCTGCAGATGGCTGTGGGTGGGAAATGCCTCTACTTTCTTAAGCGATGGAGATGAGTATGGTGTGTGCACTTGATGTTTTTTTCATACCCCCACCCCCCAACAGGGCTGTCTGTCATAGGCTGCCGGCCCTGCTTTACCACTTGCCCCCGAGCGTGGGAATCGGAGCGTCCTGCCGTTCACATCTCCTGCATTCCGTTTAGCGGAATCAATTAGGCAAGACAGACCCTCAGATTCCCCACCCCCTTTCCATTTTTGTCAGGTCTATATACGTCCTAATTATTTCAGTTTGGGATGCCAGAGCTGTTTCCTGGATAGACCTGATCATCCTTAAACAAAAAGAGAAGAGGCGCACACGTGGGTTGTGGCGTAAATGTCACTTTCATTTCCAATGCTAGGCGCAGAGTAAGACAGAACATTTTTTTAACACTTTGACAAGAGGGGAGGCGATCTCGTCTCCATCATGTCTTTCTGCTTCAGTAGCTTCCTCAAGGAAACCCTCTTGGAACAGAGAAGCATCTGTCCTTGTATTTTGAATAGAAGAATAAAAATCAGCCTTTGCTTTTTTTTTTTTTTTTTTTGGGGGGGGGGCATTTCCCTGCTACTTCTATGTCCTTAGTAGCTATCAATCGTTAACCTTCCAGTATAAACTTTTCTGAAAGTCTCATTCTTATAATTTGTCATACAACCCAAATTCATGTAGTTTCAAAACATAATCTTCCCATTTTCAGGGGAGGGAGGCATCAGAGGGGAGCTGCAGAAATCTACACGTTAGGGAATCATTTTTTAAACTAAGCACCAGACATCTCTACAAGTAGCTTTCTACAAATAATGATAATAATAATAAAAACAAAACCACAAAACACAAACCCCTCATATTTAAACTTTTGCCGTAAATGGAACAAACTGCACGTGCATTTTTTACTCATTAGCTCTCTATACAAGTACCTGGCACTGTTATGTTTTGGCATATGTGTGCCATTTCACTTCCTCTAACCCCACCTTTAATCAGAAGGGAAAAAAGAAACAAAAATAAAAACAAAGTTAGATTCAATAAGTATTCCTGACCTTTCTGGTTTTTACTGTCTCTTGGTTGTAGGCTTTCATTCTCACACGTTGCGCGGCGATCTTGAAGGAGTTTTTACTTTCGGTTATCTAGCTTTATGAAGACCAATACACTCATACAGCTAGATAACCAAAGATAACAACTCGCTTCCCTCACACACCTCAGTCTTCTCTGGCCAAATTCCAGATCCGGATCCTTTCCGCAGTAGCGAAGAGTAGTCCTCCAGGATGCTTGCCGCGCATAAGATTCCTCCTCGTATGTAAACATAACCTGGGTTCTGTTTGTGTGTGCGGCTAAAACATCCAAACGAGAGCTGTGGCTTTCAAAGTTTATTCCGAACTTTTTTTTTTTTTTCCTTTCAGCAAGTAATCTCCGGCAGCGTTAGCCAACAATTCAACTATGAATATCAGAAAATAAAACCAGCTATTAAGGTGCAGCAAGCTGTTAGGAGTGAGCAGCAGCATCCGTCCCTCCACAGGCCTCTATTTGCATTGTAAATTGCTTCATTCTCACGCAAGACTCTTTTGCCTCCCTCCATAAAGATGTTTAAAGCCAAAGGCAATTTCCAGCGCAGGTTAAGGAGGAAGGAAAAAAAAAAATCCCATTCTATAGAAGAAGTGACAGATGATTCAGGGATCTGCTCCAGATCCTTTTGGGTTAGGCACCATAAGCTTTTTACCAAGAGGTGGCAGCTTGATTGCACATATCTCGTGTGTGTGTGTTTTAGGGGGAAGATCCTCGATTTCACAGGGCTTCTAGGCTGGGGAGGAGAAGATGCCGTCTTGCTGGCGTGCTGCTGCCCCCGGTCTGAAAGAAGGAGAAAAGGGCCATCATTGGAGGGGCTTTTTCACTGCCAAAATGTGGACTAGCCAGGCAAGGTCAAAGGTTCGAGACCGCGGGAGACCAAGGTAATGATGATGTCATGAGAAATCTCAAGTACATGGTTATTGATATGCATCAGTGATCAGCCAACTACCCCACGCCCGCTGCCTGGGCAGCGGCAGCGGCATCAGCAGCGGCGGCAGCATTTCAACAAGCCTGATTTTCTCAATCAACATCTCTTCCGCTAGCACTACCGACTGCTCCTGGAAAAGCAACCCGCGGCCTTTTACCTCCTCGCTGCTAGTGTAGATCGCTCTAATATCCAAAGACTGGAAGAAATCTCTCTCTAAGGACAGATAAAAGCATTTCAGATCTGGGGAACGTCTTTGCCTGCATTTCTCTTCTGGCAGATTGCATAGGCAGACAGATGGAAGGCACTTTGCTATTGCTTAAAGCAAGGCCTTGCTTTCTGGGGCTGGGAGTCAGATCTGTATTACACTGTGAGTGGATGTGTGATTACATTGACAATTTGCTCTGGTGTTGTGTTTTTAATGGCTTCACAGCTCAGTCATGTTTTGTATCTACCGACCATAGCAATAGGGTAGTGAATTTTATTCTCTAAGTTCAAACTGAATGCTCTAAGTATGCCGACTTCATTCTTCTTGTTGTTTTAAATGACTCTATGCAGGTGTGTGCCTTCGAATATTGCACAGGTAAGCACTGCAGCAAGTTTCTAATTTTTATTACACAACTCTGTGGTTACAAAAATGCTGGACCTTTGTCTATAGTTTCAAACATCAGTTTTCACACAAATGGACAAAATGCATTAGTCTTGTTTGTGAAATTATGAAAAAAGTATTGTCATCTTGTGAAAAATACAGGTAAAACACCTGAATGTTAAAAAGCGTAACTCTACCCCCACCTTCCCTCTCCCCTTTCCAACCCCCCCCACCTTTTTTCTCTCTAGAGGAGGATATTGTTTTATTAATTATCCTCATCCTTTATAACTTCTCAAAGTGTGGCTATGATCACTTAAAAAAACTCTTCTGGCTCTCCTTTGTAATGGATGATCTATATCTAACACACCTATAACATGTACAGTTTAATATATGTCCCTTTCCAGAACACATATGGTACAGTCCACAGATGATGTATATTCACCATGGGTGAACCTGATGAACTGTTTTCCAAAATTATGAGTAATGTTTGCTGGTGTTACTATTTTTTAAAATACATACTAAAAGCAAATGCCATAAATCTTCATATTCATTTCACACATCACTAGTTTATCACAATACTATCATCCCTATAAGTTGACTTTTCCCAAATGACTAAAACACTCAAAATTAATATATACTATTTCATCAATTGAGTAATTTATTCAGTCAAAAAATGAATGTGAATATGTTTCCCAAATTACATATAAAGCATACATCCTATAGAAAAGACGGACAAGAAACCCAAAATTGCTATGAAATGTCCCCAATCAAAGAGTTCAAAAAACAACATCACATCAATTTAAGTTGTGATTTAGTAACATGGCTGCCAACTTTTCCCAGCTTATTTACTTATTTACTTTTCTTTTGGTGATCTTGTGCTCATTGTTTAGAAAGATTAGACTATAGAATCACTCATCTATTTGTCTCATCAAATTTTGGTATGACAAGTACAATCAGAAATGGCTACACAGGGTTCTATGCAAAATGTACAAGCAAACTACAAAAATAATTCTGAGAAACACTCCCATAGTTAATTTCTTCTTGAACTATAAGGTCATACCAGAAACTACTGGATAAAAATTGAACACATCACTGGGGCTCATGCTACTTCTGATATTATGTAAAATCCTAATTAGCTTTGCTGCCTTGGAAAATTGGGTGTATTTTGACTTGCTTTCCAAGACCTAGAAACAGGATCATTTTGGTGATCTGGTGTGTATTATATAAAGTAAGCATATGAGCAAATGAATTCAATTCCTTAAAACCCCAAGAAATGCTAGCTATTTTTAGAAGAGCTTTTTGCTTTCTGTATGTTTGAATGGGGGTGATGAAAGTAGAAAGATGTGATGCACGAATATCTGGTGTCCATATTTGTGTGAATTTGCCAATCCATGTAGCTATAGTTCCACATTTAACAATTAAGTACATTTTCAGATGAAAAGTAACTACCACAAAAGCCAAGACACAGAACTCTAGAGATGCTTCTACAATTAGAAGCTAAAGAAGATAATCTCTTAAAATAGCATCTTTAAAACAATGTCACAAAATTGGATCAAGTGACTCCAGGACTGGCCCTCACGCCTGTCACTTATATATTAGATTCATGAGAGAATCTATGAATCTATATGAGAGCCCCTAAAAGTGAAAATAGCCAACAGAGTGATTATAAGTAGTCTGTTCATTAGTCATATAGCCAATTAAATAGTCTACCTCTCCCTCGTCTTTTGAGGCATAGAGAAACAAAAGATACATAGCAATGCTTAACAGTGTACATCTGATTATTTTGAACATTATCAAGGTTCATAACATGGTTCATCACATACATTTCAAGGACAGTATTATCTAGGATGTGAGACACAAGTTGAAATAATCATGCTAGTCCAAAGAGTCCTAGCAATGTCTGTCACACATTGTTATGCACAACTATTAACATGTATATGTTTTTATTTCAGATGTTTTTGCTTTCTAGAAAGCCATTTAGCTTAGCTGCAGACTACCCTTTCTGAAATCTGCATATTGAAAAATATACTGAATTCAGATGGCTTGCCTGCCCATTCTCTAATAAATTCCCATTAATGGCCAGTAGATTAGGACGTGATTGTCATGCTTGTTTTCTAATCTTTTTATAGGTCTCCAGATGGCTGAAACATGAATTGAAACATCCTGGTTTTCTTGGAAATAAACAATGTCTGCTAAAGTTAAAATTGAAAATTTATCATTTTCCATATATTTGGATCAGAATTACGCTGTTCCATAAATGCAGCTACACCAGGTTTGCCGCCAATATTTTGAATACCTCTTTGAATCCTACTCAGATTGTAGAGAATATAAAGAATTGGCCTATCACCAAAATCCCTTTTCAATATTGAGTGTGAATGATCCTCATGCATGTAAGCCACAGTTCACTAATACTGTCAAGACTACCATTTTCTACATAAAAGCCATTTAATTTACAACGATTTGTGTAGTTCAGGCAAGGTACTTGACTGGCTTACTTTCTAGTAAAAGTGTCCTATTATTTCTTCTGTATCTCAGATTTCTTTCTATAGGTAATTACAAATCATGTTTATATTATCCTGGATATGCAATATACAAAGGCTACCTATAGGGAAAAAAAAAAACTGTATGCATGGAAACTTAAGATTTTTCTGGAATTCTATCTATTACATGGAGTGGGAGGTACACTGCAGGTCTGCAACCCAGTAAGACATAATCTATTTTGATTTTGTATATCACTTTGATTCTATCAAATATAAAATTTTGAATTACCTTTGACTGGTTGGATTGTCTATTCATTTTACGCTTCTTTGTAGTGTCATCTGAAAAATAGTCAAAAAAAACAAATGAGCACAGTTTATATATAAATATATATATTCATATATAGATTTCACTTCATTTAAAGTAATATAATGACCAAGATTCCTTAAAATGTCAAGTGATTTCAAAAAAAGCCCTGTACAATGTATCCCAGGCTTCAGTATTCACAGGGTTAAATATGCTAATTTGCATTTAAATGGAGACATGCATGATAATGGCAATGCAAAATATGCAGAATCTGGAGGGGTTTGGGAAATTAATTTTTTTCTTTCTTCTTTTATTTTTAGCTTGGGAGGAAAAAAGACTCTTAAGAAACATTAGGGATTTGAACACTGTAACCAGCCATACAAAAGAGGAGGGAGAGTTCTTCCATGTAACAATTTTTAGATTGGAATAAAGTATATTTTCTAAATGTTTAAGGGACTGAATTTCCAGGCCTTTCAAACAATGGGAATCCCTGGATAAATATCTAATCCATTAGAAAGATGCAAATAGTTTACTGTAAGGCCACAGTACGGTGAGATGTGCATTCGTATCTAAGGCTCCTGATTGGCTATTTCCTCCAGTAAATCAATGAATAATGTAAAACCTGATTGCTGTAAAGTGGTAGATTTTTTTTTATTCCTTTTCCCCATCCCCCACGACTCAATATTCAAGAAGTCTTACACCCCCGAAAATAGGTTGCTTTTCTTTTATGATTTTAAAAATGCTTATTGTTATTTTAGAGTGGTGGGGTGGGGCCACTGATTTGCAAAATGAAAGTACTGCACTGGTTCAATTATGCAGACCTTGGGAGCTAGTTGCCTCAGACAGCGCCCTAATTACCGGTGCCCAGGAGGGGAAGTCGTGTGTCCGGCATGGGTGGCATCAAGAGAGGGAGGAAACTGGATCCGACCCCGCCATTCAGGGCCCAAGGCAGCCACAACTCCAAGAGTCCCCGGTCGGGGCCGTGACTTGACAGGGCCTCCGGTCTAACTTCTGATCAATCCCACTGTTACCCTAATCTCACACGACAGTTTCCCATTTAAGCACCGCAGGTACATTTGCAGGAGAAAATGCCAGATACTCTTGCAGATACGCTGCCTGGGTTCCCACCGGCCCGAGTTCCCTCAGACAAATCCAAGCCACCGAGGAAGGTCTTGCCTCCGGGTCTGGGTTCTCGGTAAACCACAGAGAACCGGCTCCGCTGGGATACTAAGCTTCTGAAGTCTAAACGCACCAAATCCCAATACTGGTGAATTCGAACTTGGGATGACCGTGCAAAGCGGTCTCTCCCCCCCCCCCCCCCCCCCCCCCTAGCCAAAAGACAAGGAGAAAAAGGAAGTGGAAATCCACCAAGTCCAGTTAGTCATTGTACGTAAGTTTCGACCAGGATCCAATCAGACCCTCACTTCACTGTCAAGTAATTGCAACTTTGAGGTGGTTAAAAGAATTATTCAAAACGCGAATTCAGAAACCAGGAACACCGCATACAATTACATTTGGCTCTAGGTTTAAGAGGGAAAAGTCCCATCGCCAACAACACAAAATCACACGCAAAATTCCCCTCTCCAACGCGAAATTTTCCTGGCATCTCTCTCCAATTTGGGGGTCAGGCCACTAGATAATTAACAGTCCTGGCTCAGACACTCACGAGATCAACAGGTTTAGCAGCCGAGACACACAATCAATTAGCCGAAGCAAAGCGCGGGACTGGTCATCCCGCGGGCCCGCAGAGGGGCTCGGCGGGCACCGGCTCCCGGGCGAGGTGGGCGCGGGTTTCTGGCCGCGGCGGGCACTCTGGCTCTAGGAGGCCGGCCGACTTGCATCCTGAAGGCCGCCACGATACTCACTTGCTTTCATGCCTGCACCAGGCAGTGTTGCCCCCCAAATCCAGCTGGGCAGGAATCGAGGCGCCGGCCAAAAGACAAGATCCAGAGTCACAGGGCGGCTGCAGTACACACAAACAGGCTCCTTTGGACGTCTCAAAAAAAAAAATCTTTTTTTTTTTTTGCTGATCATCCCTCGCCTTAATACATTTAAAACTGCCGCTCAATTCCGCACGGTGATTCTTCCTTGATTGCGTCTAAAATAGTTTAAACGGTCCTTCCCTTCTGGGAAGATAGAGGAGGGCGCAAAAGACGAAGGAGGAAAAAAAGCCAACTTTCCCACCCCCCTCCCCCAAAGCAGGTACTTGCTCCCTGAGCCTCGGAGTGGAGAGTGAAGTGGTGTGTGCGAGGCTCGGCAAGTTTTTGGGGGGGCTGTCCAAGGTCTAGTCCAGCCCCCTCTGCCGAGGAGGACGTGCTCTGAAACTCAACCAATTTCCCCACTGCTTTTGTTACTGATGAACTGAAGCCCTATTGTTCATCCATTGCCACGGTCTTTTTCAGTCCCCACACTACGTTCTGCGTTGCTAGAGATAATGAATTTGCACCCAAACCTCTCAGAGTCCCCTCCTGACAGACGGAACAAATTAGAAATGTCTCGTCTGAAGGAGGGCAATGGCTACATTTTCCTATTGAACGACGCAAAGCACACATTTCTTTGGAAACTTCTTTTGCCTTTTCTACCTTTTATTTTCCTCTCCCTCTTTTTTTTTCTCCAGTTTTTTTCTTGCTTTCTTTAGACTCAATTCTTTTCTTTAAAAATAAAAAAAAAAAAGAACAGCCCTGTCTTGTTTTCCCCAATGCATCATTTTATGTAACTTGTGGATCTTTTCTACCTTCCTTCTTTCCTTTCTCTTTTTAAGGACTCCTTTACAATTTTATTTACAAACTTGGAAAATGACCTTTTGACTTGCAGACTTTTTTTTTTAAGAAAGGTCTTTTGGTTCAACTCCCCCTTCCTTACTCCTCCCACTGTTTTTGTTGTGGTTGTTAAATGTGTTTGACTAAAGACAAGCAATACATTATAAAGATTTTTATTCTTTTAATTCCAGCGCTATTCAAATGGTACCAGGGACGCGCCATAGGGGTTATCTATTTATGGGAGAAGAAAAAGAGTGTGAGACTGTGTGTGTGTGTGTGTGTGTTTTCCAGGGAACCGTTGAGGTGTGGGAGGATGTGGGTGGGACTTTTCAGGGAGAAGGGTGGGGGCCTTGAGGGGAAGGTGGGCTTCCTGGAATACGAGCCGGGAGGTTATCAGGGGTGTAGGCACGAGAGGGAGGGTGGGTGTAGGAATCCATCGCGCCTTGGGAGGCTGGCGCCCCGGGGCCTGTAGCGCGCCGGAGCCGGCCGCAGCCTGGGCGCGGAGACCTGCGCGCGCGGGCGCTTGTTCGGAGCCTGCGCGCGTGCAACCGGGCGGGAGTGGAAGAAGGGGGGGGGCAGTAAAGATTCAGGGGAGAAGCCCGTATGTAAATGTGGCGGGAGCCGGGGGGTGGGGGGCGCGAGAGGCGGTAATGAGAGCCTTGGGCACGCAGCCCCGCCGGCGGCCCCCAGCTTTCCCGCCAAGTGCAGCCGGAGGACAGACAGCCATGCGTGTCCTTGGCGGGAGGGCCCCCGCCCGCCGCGCGCTCCCGCCCCCCGCGCACACGCACAGTTTCCTCTCGGAGGCGTGGGGCCCGGTGGCCACGAGCATATCAGGAAAACAAAGCTAGGGCTGCGAGGTGGAAAGAAGAAACGGCAGCCTTGGCGGCCAAGGGCAGGAGTGGGGAGCCGACACAGCCGCCTCCCTTCCTTGCCAGCCGGCGGCTCTGCCCGCCGCCCTCGGCTTCTCACGACTGGGGCTCAGAAGAGGCCGAGACCGTTTCTTGGCTGCTCAGAAGTCGGTGGCGAGCTGAGGCGGGGGCGGATGTGCTCGGTGAGGTGCCGGCGACCCCCGCCTGCTACGCGGGCACGCACACGCTGGCGCGCAGGGCCGGAGCGGGGGCGTCTGACGGACGGCCTCCCGGCCCGGTGGCCGCGCACCGCTCCCTTCCACTGAGCGCCGCGTGCAAACACACCAGGCCAGACCCGGCCAGGCGGCACGGCCGCGGAAAGGCTCGCCTCTCCAGTCCCTCTGCCCAGACAAGGTAATCGCAAGGGCCTTGCAGCTCAGAGAGCGCCTTCTCTGCTCGCCCCCGGCACGCGGGTGAGACTCGAACTCCAGTCCAGGAATCCTGGCCTGGAAGGCCCCGCAGAGAAGCCTCCAACCTAGCAGCAGAGAGATGCGTAGATCTCGGATCTCGCTCTGCGCGCCCGCCTCCGAGCTCTCCAGTGCAAGCAACACACACACACACACACACACACACACACACGCACACACACTCACTTCCAGCACAGAGAAACGCCCGCTAACGGCACCTTTGTTAATGAAGCCGGCACGCCTAATGAGGGCACAGGTAAACAGGTACTGAAACGGGAAGTCCCCTCCAGCGGACCGGATGATTTACCTCTCCCTATCCCTACTGGAAACACGCGTAACTTATCGTGATTTAGGAACCATTTGCTGTGGTCTGAGGGTCCCCCCTCATTTGGTGGGAGAAGCAGACAAACAAAAACCACCACGTTCTATTGTCAGTCTCCTTTCTGATAAGCTCTGGGTCTCAACCATTTGGGATTTGATGTGGTCTATGGTCCGTTGCTTTTGGTTTGCTCGGGTTTGGGTTTGGTTTTGTTTTTCCCATGGGGAAGCAAAGAACGTGTTTTTGGTAGAGCCGAGGCGCAGGACAAGAGCTTGCGTCTGCGGACGGAAGGCCGGGGAGTCTGGAAGCCCGGCAGTGGAGAAGGAAGGCGGCGGCTCGTCTGGCCTCGGGGTTGGCACGGGCACCCATTGGCCCCCTCGGGCCTGGATTTGCCACCGCGACTGCAGCCGCCCGCACTCGCGGGCTCCGCCGGCTGCCGCTCCGTGTTTTCCCCCATCCCGGCTTCACGTTCAAGGTTTAGCTGCGAGGTCACGTCCATTGACGTCAGCTCCCTGTCTCCCTCTACGTCCGGCTACATTTACATACATCAAGGAAATTAGGGCATTAAAAAAATATGCAAATCCTGCGCGAAGAGGAGCCCGTGCATTCCTGGCGCGATCGCCTTTTATTGAAGCTTTTAATTAAAGGGGCCAGTTGGCGAGCCCCTGAAACAACCGCCAAAACCCCCAAAAGAGAAAAATAAACGCCTTAGCCTTCGGGAACGGTTGTTTTCGGCTCCTGTTCTGTGGGCGGCTGAGGACCGCCGGCTGCCCGGCTCGGAGAAGAACAGGTTAGAGGAGGCAGCTCCAGCCCATGCATAATCAGGGCTCCGAGGCGCCTCCATTCTTTCCTCCTCCTCCTCGTCCTCCTCCTCGTCCTCCTCCTCCTTCTCCTCCTCCTCCTCCTCGTCCTCCTCCTCTTCGTCCTCCTCCTCTTCCTCCACCTCCTCCTCCATCACCTCCTCCACCACCACCTCCTCCTCCTCCTCCTCCTCCTTCTCCTC
>PVHY01007874.1:51782-64960 GCA_004024945.1 Uropsilus gracilis | reverse complement strand
AAAAAAAAAGAAGCCTCTATCCTGACTTGCATCACGGCGAGTCAGCGCTACCCCTCTTAGAACTTTATAGAAATGGAATCATACACGATGACATTCCACGTGACTAGTTTCCTTTCCTCAGCATTGTTTGCATCAATTCTCCCTGGTACCGCATGGAACAGAAGCTAACTCACCCCCATACATAACCTGTAGCATTCCATCATTCCCCTGTACTTGGTGAACACATGGGTGGTTTCCAGCTCTTGGCTATTATTCATACCACTGCTGTGAACGATCTTGGCAAATCTAAGCATACAAGTCTGTTGAATCTCTGCCTAGGACGAAAACTGCTATTTCATAGGATATGTGTATGTTCGGCTTGAGTAGACAGAACCAAAATCATTTCCTAAAGGAGTAACAGTTTACTTGCACACCAGGAGGATGTAAGTGCCAACTTTCCTTACAAATACTTGATCTCCAAAGTTCCAGATAATCAGCATTCCTAGGGTCACAAGCTGTATAAACTTGTGGGTTAAATTTGCATTTCCTGGTCACCAGTGAGAATGAGCACATTATAAAATGCATAATATCCCTTGAATATCCACTAATTTACAGTGACTTTTTTTTTTAACTGGGCTGTTTTGTTGTATTCTTAGTGGTTTGCAGAAGTGTATGGAAAGTTCTTTATTATTCACTCCTTTTGCAAATACCTTCTCCCGATTTGTATTTTATCTTTTCACAATTAAGCATTGTTTTTTGAGTTTTTCTTCTTTCCGCATGTGGAATTCTTTTAAAGATGTACTTTGCTATTAAAGGCTTCATTTGATTGTATTGGCATTGGAGAAAATCGTTTTGTGAGATATTGATTCTTTCAAATGGGTGAAAGATATTTTTATGGCTTGATGCACAATATATTTTATTAATAATTAATGGATGCTTGAGAATAACACATATGCACTTTTGTTGGATCGTCTATATATCAACTTGATCTATCTATCTATCTATCTATCTATCTATCTATCTATCTATCTATCTATCTATCTATCTATCTATCTATCTATCTATCTATCTATCTATCTATCTATCTATCTATCTATCTATCTATCTATCTATCTATCTATGTATTGTACAAGAAATGACATGATGTGTACAGTATACCATTCCAACTGTTGGGGACACACAGGAAAAATAGATATCATATAATCTGTGCAGTTGGCCTGATTACATGTCAGACCATGATGTACACGCACAAGCAAACACTTTCTCACTGGATGATGGAAATTTTTAGAACATAACTCCTACTCACTCTTCACTTCACTCACAGGTGTGCCTGCTTTGATGTAACATGTTCCTAAGTATGGTTGTCAGGTCGAATACTGTATGTCTGGTTATATTTAAATTTCCCAGAAATATCAGATATTTTTAGTGGTGCAGACCGACGAAATGAATTAGTCTTTGCTAGTGGTTTGCGCTGAGGAGAAAAAGGAGAGAAAGAGTTTGGGAAGTGGTTTGTTGTGTGTATGTGCTGAGCAACGAAACATGGTCACATTTTAATCCCCAGAAATCATGCACCTATTACCTTATGTGGCAAGATGCACTTTGCAGATATAACTGAGGGATTTTGACATGGGAGATTATCCTGGATTTTTCATTCCCCCTCTCCAACTAGAGCTAAACTCAGCTCCTTGGCGTGCAGCCCTGGTAGAGAGCTCACCAGGAGGCTGTCTACTGCTTTCCAGGACAGCAGTGCACTCCGTCCTCACTCCGACTCCAGGATGCTCTGATGGAGATGGATATAATGTAAGGGAGTCAAAGTCATTGCCATTCCTATCTTCAGGATAGGCTTATAGAAGGCAGGGGATCTGGGTGCCATCTTAGAATTCCGCCTACCACAGTGCTAACATTGCTCTGAATGGGAACAAGCGTGAGAGCATGGAGACCAGTCAGGAGACTATTGCAGTTATCCAGCCCAGTGCTGATGCAGCTGGGCCAGGGTTTGCAGTGGAGGTCGAAGAACTGGTCATATGCCAGAATTGTCTAACAGGTTATGTACGAGAAATCAAGAGATGGGTTGAGAATGACTCCAAGGCCTGGGGTCTGAATAATTGAAGAATGAAGTTGCCATTTGCTGAGAATGGGGTGGAGGGGGGTGACACCAGTTTAGTTTGGGACATGATAAATCCCTAATGTTTGTTAGGCATCCAGGTGAAAAGGGTGAGCAGCTGACTAAATGCACCTGGAGAGAGGAGAGAGCCTAGATATTTTAGTTTAGTGTCATCAGCTGAGACGTGGCCGTTAAAGCCACAAAGCTCTAGGAGCTGAGCGAGGCAGCGGGAGAGAGAAGTCAAATGACTGAATTGAAGTGCTGTGACTCCATTCTGGGCTGGGGAGATAGAGGAATCAGCATATGATCATGAGAAGGAGCTGCCAAAGAAGGGGGAGGAAATGGAGTGTGTGGTGCCCCCAAAGGCAGGGGAAAGAAGTAGGAAGGGAGCACTGGTGACAAATGGTCACTCTTGCTAGACCATCACTGAGCAGCAGTTGAAAGAAGCAACAAGCAAATGAAAGGTGCTGGTCTTCCATAGCCTTTGAAAAAAAATTCTAAGCAATCCCAGGTAACTGTACACCTTGGAGAATGCTAGGCCGGTCATCCAGCACTTCTGAATCCCTGTGAGCTCTCTCTCTCTCTCTCTCTCTCTCTCTCTCTCTCTCTCTCTCTCTCTCTCTCTCTCTGTGTATTCACACACAGACACTCCAAAAAACAGTATCATCTAATATTGGGTTCCAAATTAATTTGACATAACTTAGTTGTACTATATATATAATCTCTCTATAAAATTACTATATAATCTACGATATACTATATTTAATCTATATAGTATATACAGTAGAGTGCATATAGTATATATATGCAGTAGATTATATATATACCTAGAGCACCACTCTATTAGGGTTTATAAAGTGTCACAGCCGGGTTAGCTGACCTTCCATTGCTAGTCCTGTTCTGTTCCTGGCCCTCTAAATGTGCCTGCCCACCCCTTGCTCTGAAGAACACACGCCCTCCCTGTGCTGCATTGCTTGGGATGGGAAAACACCTTGGCCTGGATAAAAACACTGTCTTAGGAATTCCTTCCACCTCTCTGCTTCAATGAGTCATCTCACTGGTCTTTCTCTGGACCATTCATCTAGGTTATCAGTCTTACTCATCAAGTTCTATGCTGTTCATTATTGCTGGTTACCAAATATTTCTGATTCTCTCCCTTTTTAGGACAGATATTTTCTGGCTTCCCTTGGGTTGAGCAGAATGAACTTGATCTGCCAAATTTCCATCTAATCCTTAATTCCCTGAGCAACCAAAACACACACAGAGGTCGCACTGGTCATGTCATTTGAAATGAAAATAAAAATTGCCCAAATTCACTGAGCTTTCGAATGCTGTTTACTTTTCTCATGTATACCCGAGTGCATCCCGACTTACACAATTTCCCAACAATTAAATGAGAAAACCTTTTATCACTTTTGTCTTAGGATTGCTTCTACTAGAATACCACTCAATATGGTTAAAGAGTTTACATGCACTGAAAACTTCTACTCAGCTCAAACAGACAAGTCAGCATTTTGATTCTCTTATATGGTATAACATGAAAATATGAACTCAAGTGTAGATGAAGAATATTTCAGATTTTAATTCTTATTGGCTTAAGAAATTTCTTTTATGTCCCATATATTAGTGAGACCATTTGACTCTGTCTTTCTCGTTTTGACTTGTTTCTGCTAGTATGATTCCTTCTAAGTACATCCATGTTGTCTAATATATGGGACATAATGAAAACAAAAGTAAATAAAAGTTATGAGGAAAAGACAAAACAGCCTGAGCACCAAACTGAAGCACACAACAATGGATAGGAGGGAAAGGGGGGGGGAAGGAGAAGGGGCAAATCCCTGGGATTGCAAAGATGTGAAATTTACATATAAATAAATTTTTAAAAATTAAAAAAAGAATTTTTTTTTACCACATACAAAGAAGTTAGAGTGATAAAAAGATTGTGATTTTTCTTCTTTTTAAGATTGTGGTTTTGAATCCATGATTCCTGAGATTTTTAAAGCATACTCATTTATTTGTGGATGATTTCTTTTTAACATTTTCCCCCTTGCGAAGAACTATGAAGCCAGCTAGCCTGTCCATTTCCTTACTAAATTTGTCAGCATATGACACCTAACTCCATGAATACACTCTTGCTCTTTTTTCCACCATGATTTTGCTATGCAGCAGAATTTTACTGTCATTAGATTCTTTTGTTCTCAATTGAATGAAAAATAATTCACAATTAAGTTGACAGTTACAAATGAACATGTTCTCTTCTGTTTTGTCTGAGAAGTCTGCCTAAACATTGTTTTTGAGCGGAAACTTCAGTGAAGGAAAGTGAAGTATAGCCTTTTAAATTAATGTGTCAGGAGGGATCAAAAAGTTGCCATCACTTAGTTGGCATTGCCAAGACACCTGGTATGCAGGTGTGCAAGATGGATTTGTTGATGCCATCACCAGCATCAGGTAGAGTGAGCTGCATTTGTTTTTATGTCTCTTATGATGGTATAGATGAGCGCTAGCAAGTGTGTATCAGAGACTCTAAGTCACTCATTCATTAAAAGGTGGAAACCATGTCTCTTGAATGGGGGGGGGGAGGGCTGTGACTGCCATATTAGAAAGTCTGGTAGAAGTTATACTTTGTGGCAAAAATAAAGGAGGCACAATTGCCACCTGCTAATTACTCCTGTTCATTCTTCATCCTCCCCTCCCCTCCTTCCCTGCTCTCTCTCCCCCTTGCAAGCCAGCTACCAGAATGTGAGGAAACCTAGGCAACATGGTGAATCCATTTATAGCTGTGCCAGATAACAGATTCCTCTGTGGTTCCAATCACCAACAGCAGCAGCATCAGTGCTTTTGCTGCTAAGTCTGTGAGTGAGGAATTTAGTTGCATGCATCATATGACTGTAATTGTACGAGAGACCCCAAGTGAGAACCAATTGGTTAAGCATAGACATCTCCAGCATGGTGAGAAATAATAATAAATGAATACTGTTACTTGCCACCACTAATTCCCAGGTGGTTTGTTTCAGAGCAATAGATAACCTTGAACAGAGACCGAGTGGTCAAGTGATTTGCTCATGATGGCACAGTGGTTGGGTTCTCAAGCCCCAAGGTTTGCTTGCCACCTTGCAATTGCAGAGTTTCAAATTTTTGTTCCTATAACTTATTCTTTGGAGAAAAGAAACCATGTATGTATGAATGATGGGAGGTACATAAAAAAGTCATCATGAAATTTTACAACTTTAATCCAAAGACCAGAATGGTGAGGATTTTAGAAAATCGCTATGAAGTTCCCACAGTAGTCTATCCTATAGCATTTCTTCCTCCTCCTCCTCCTACTTTATTTTCTGTTGGGTGGAAGGGGTTGCAGATAGGGCTGACACTAGAGTGCCCTTTCTTTTGTGCAGTCTTCCTAAAGGATTCCATTGGATGGCAAACTAAGAGTAAAAAAGAATTCAGACTATGAACTAGACCTTTCTATGGCTCTGACCCTGCAGCTCTGTGACCTTGACCAAGGACCATATGACTGATCTGAAGAAGAGGAGAAATCACTTGCCCGATGTTATTTACTAGTTGGCCTAAATTCAAACCAGGTATTCTGTCAACTATATCATGATCCTCTATTTGTAAAGTCATATGTTTACATTAAAGAGGGTGAAAGGAAATAAGAAAATTATTTATCAATTGTTTACTATACTGTAACTAAAAACACCATGACTGTATTATTCAATTTCATCCTCATAAAGATTGTTTGGCGTTGCTGTTTGTGTAAGCATACACCTGAATTAGTTGACTCTCCCAAAGCCAGCTCAAGATCATAGATAACATGTACAAGAGGCAACATTTTGACTTCATCATTGTGAACTTGTTTCCTCTTCCACCAAATTATATTTGCCATATTCTAAGTTACATTTATTTTATTTTCCTTAATGTTAATTAAAAAAAACTGGCTTCTTATTTTTTCTGTTTTTCAGCTTTAGAAGTTTCCACGTCTTTTCTCTGTAAGGCTTAAATTAATTTTGGCATTTTTTGTATAGTTCTGTTCCTTAATTAAAAATACATCTTCAGTGTCATGCCTTTCTAAAACATCAGGGAAACTTATTTCGTTTGAAGTTTCTCAAAAGACAAAACCTTACCTGAAAGATACTACTCACACGACTTACTGTTCTGTATTCTTTATCTCCAGCCCTTCGGTTTTACTTGGAAGAGAGAATACCGTTTTGAGCAGCATAAGGGCAAAGCTCTCCTCTGAAGACCAGTGCCCCCTGCCTTCACACTTTAGAACCAGAGAGTCAGTCCGGCAGACCTCAAAGATAGATTAGCCTAAAAGTGGTTTTGACAGACCAGGTTATGAATTAAGCTATGGATCTTCTTGGAAAAGCTTGACTGTTGATTACAGAGCATGAGCATCCAAGAATAGGACTGGTATCCCATCCCCTTGCTTTATGGGGGGAAGATGACTTTCTCGATATCAAGGACCACCAGGAGCATGGGCTCTGAATTTAATCAGTTCCAGTCATGAGAGCACTTCATGGAATTTGGTGAAGAACACGTGGAGGAATGATGGCTTCTGATTCCACTTAGAGTGACTTACTGATAACAGCACTTGGGCAGTTTAAGCGTAAAATGAAATTTCACATGGTGAGTTAGCTTTGTGAAGCAGAATACATGTGTTCAAGACAGGCAGGCCTGGATTTGAAGCTTCATAAAATACTACTATGCACATCTACCATGTGTAACTCCATTTGTGTAATTTCCAAAATGTGGAGCAGGTTGTTCAATCTTCTTGAAACTCAGCTCCATTAACTATGGAGTGAGAGGACAGACAGTAGCTACTTTGTATCGGTTTTGATTAGAATGAAAAGATTTACTGGTTTGAAGAGATTTAGCTTTTACTCATTAGCATATAATATTCAGTTCAGTAGATCCTAGAGAACAATATTACTAAGAGCGTCTTAATTGAAGACCCCAGTTTTGAGTATTTTGACAGGGGTCATAAACTAAAATGTCTTCAGTGGTTAGGCAAATCAAGAAAATGCTTGAAGTGATTGAGTGCAAACACAAGGGACTATAAGAGACCTTTGGCCACCTAGCAGGAGATTTTCAACTAAAGTTTTTCCAATTCACTTTGTGAGAGAAGTGCTATACTAACAAACAAAGCCTGACCGCGAGTCTCTAGGTACATACCTCCTTTGTTTGCATCCTACAGACCACAGTTCAATACCAATACCAAAACAAAATTTTCAACAAAATTCCAACTTCTCCATCTAGCCACACAGCCCCATTAACAAGGTATCTATTGATTTTCTACATAGTTTGATATCTTGCAAATCAGGTTCTAGCAACATGTCAGACTCTCATTGAGAACACAGAGAAATACAAGATTAAATATATTTTTTTTCATTATATAAGTATGTTCAAAGCAGAAAGAAAAAGTCTCTACATGGAATAGAAATCGAGTTCCCAGGGATGTGGGCTTGCTTGAGCTTTTTACTCTACTAGTAATTCAGAATCCAGCGTAGCATCAACATGAGAAGCTTGAAGAAAGAGAAGGATGAAGGGCAAAACAAGTGTCTGTATCACTAAATTGTGCCTCTTTTAAAGGGGTCACCAACTCTACAGTTAGACAAGCTGTAAACATAGACTTCGCTATTTAAAAGATTGTGTGACTTTGGTCTATTAATTAACTTCTAAGTGCTTCAGTCTCTTCGTGTGTAAAATGCAAAGGATAATAGCAATACTTTGTGGATTTTTTTTTTAGGACCAAACAAGCTACTATTCTTTAAAGCACGTTTAAAAACCTGTCATCTAGTAAGTGCAATGAATTCGCTAGATGAGTATCAAAACCTGAAAGAAAAACGTCAAGACCAAAGATTATTTTGAAGATGACTAAGGAGTCCTACTACATATCACAAATTCTTGCAAAATGGTAGCAACTGACAAATTATAATAAATGGTAGTAATTAGGATGATGCACTGTTGATGTAGCTATAGACAGATAGAGGTAATAACATTTGAGAATCTAGCAACTGATGGAAGCATAGCAGAGAATGTAGCTTAGTAAAATTCAGTAGGAAACAATAAGAATTCCAATAAATCATGCTGTGTCAATTGATTTTCTTTATGAAAAAATTATAACCCTACTTTACAACAGACTCAAAGATAACCCAAAGCATACTAAAATATTAATTTCAGATGTACTAAAGGTCAATGTAAAAAAAAAAAAGAAAAGAAAGGAAACAAACTTTAAGTCATTATATGAAAATATAAGACTATTTCAATGACCTCCAATTATGAAAGGATTTAAGCAAAAAAAGTCAAATTTTGAAGGAAAATGTTTAATCTGGTTAATATGAATACATGAAAGTTAAAAACCTTTATATAATTAAATAAAACACGAAGAGTACTAAGAAGTTAAACCACAAACTTTAAAAAGAAACACTTGGAGGGAATACTTACCAAAAAATGTAGGCATAATATAAAAAGGCTTCCTACAAACAAATAAGACAAATTCAAACAACCCAAAGGAAATACAGTTAGAAAAATACTAACAGGTACTGGATAAAAGAAGAGTGGTGGGGGTCTGTATTTGTCAATATAGTTTTAAAGACTTGGTAGACACAGTGAAACAGATTAAGGCAATGCAAGCTCATCTCCTACTGATCAGATTGGTGATACAAGAATAGATGAGACTCCCCAACTGTTGAGAATATGTGGAGGAAGATGATTTCTCACGGAGTCCTCATAGGAAGAAAAATTGATGTATAGGCAACTGGAAGGGCAATATAACAGTGTCTTGTACAATTTAAGATCTTCGTTCTATATGACTAAGCAGTTCTGCTTTTAGGTAGAGCAAATATATCTTACATGTAAAACTTATCGGGGAATGATTATGCACCAAGTACTATTCTGAGCGCTTAAATGAATTTTCTCAATTAGCTTTCACAACAATTGCACACCATAGGCATTGCTGTTGTCCCTACTTCACGGATAATAAACCTAGGCAGAAAGAGATTAAATAACTTGCCCAGCCATGCAGCACTAATAAGCAAAAGACATGGGAGTGAAGTACAAGCACCTTGAATCTAGAGCCTTGTTCTTCGCTAGCACTATCATATCTTACACACACATTAAAGTCAATACTGTTGGTGGCAACAACAATGACAACATAATAATAAAAAAACCCTTGCTGTTACTATTAATACAATTACCTAAATGTTCTTTAATATCAAACGGCTGAAAATCTTGCCAGTTATCCTAAAATAAAATATCAATATGAATTAAAATAATGAAGTCAACCAGTACGTATCAACACAGATCTCAAAATATTAAGTGAAAAAACAGAAATGGATGATTCGTGCATTCTTTGCATTCCATTCAAATTAAGACAGGGCATCAATAGTTATGAATGGAAACATATTTAATAAAATAAAAATTTAGGGA
Source organism: Uropsilus gracilis (assembly GCA_004024945.1). NCBI lineage: Eukaryota > Metazoa > Chordata > Mammalia > Eulipotyphla > Talpidae > Uropsilus > Uropsilus gracilis. Next base: position 55,449 of record PVHY01007874.1, on the reverse strand, counting down.
AAGGAGTGGTGTGTACTCACTTTTAAATAGTGGTCACTTTTGGATGAGTTTACAGAGTGAGCTTATGATACTTGGGAAGAATATAAAGAGTATTTCATATAGATTTCTAACATTTCATTTATTTAAATGTCTGAGACAAATGCTACAACTCAACAACAAAAAGGACAAAGGACTTGAATAGACATGTCTCTAAGAAAAACACATGAACAACACATTAAAAAAAAAAACCCTCAACATCTTTAAAGATATGAGAAAAAAAAGAATACAAACCAAAACCTCTTTAGTACCTACTAGGATGACTAAAATAAAGGCAAATACAAATGTCTGTGAGGATATATAGAAATTGGAAGCTTTGCACATTGTAGGTGAGAATGGGTACTGTGGGAAATATTGATGGTTCCTCAAAAAATTAAACACAGAATTGTTGTATTATCCAGAAATCTCACTCTTAACTGATAAAAGGGAATCAAACAGATACATGCATGATAATGTTCATCATAGCATTATTTACTATAGCCAGTAGGTGGAAATAACCCATGTTCATTAACAAATGAATGCCTATACAAATACAGTATAGTCATGCAGTGGACTATTACTCAGCCATAAAGAAGGAATTCAGTCTTGACATATGCCACAACATTGATGTACCTTGAAGGCATTATATACTAAGTGAAAGAAGTCAGGCACAAATATGATTTTTTTTGTACAAGATACAAATAATAAGTCATAGAAACAAGTCAATTAAAGACTACCAGAGTCTGCAAGGGAAGAAGTTATTTCTTAGTGGGTATAGTTTCTCCTTAGATTGATGAAAAAATTTTGGAAATAGAGAGTAACAGTGATTGCACAATTGAATTGTACACTTCAAATTAAATTGACAAATTTTGTGTTGTACATATTCTAAGGCAATATTTTTTAAACGTGAGGCAGCTATGGGTATATATTAACATTTTTACTTTCCAATGATATATGCTTGGGTACTATATTATTACTTATAAATTCTTAATTCATGAAATATTTCATAATAAAATAAAGCCATGATGTATTTATTCAGAAGAAGAATAAAATGTGTATTGAAGAAAGAAACGACTTGGAATGTTTAAGGTTTCTAGACTGCAAGGACTTCGATAATTCACTTACCAGTGATATTACAATGCATCTCATTAAATATTAAAATGAATACTTAAAGCTTCCTAAATCTGCTCAAATGATATGGAAGCTTAAGCAATGCATACGTTTATGTGTGCACAAATTCTAAATTCATTTGACTGTCAAACAGATAAGGGGTCATACACCTTGACAATCTCAGCAGTTTGGCGAGAAAGCTGCATTCCAATTTTCAAAAGCAAGCAAAACAGACCGACCGCATTTGGCACTGTTCCTATGAGAACTGATGACTGTGGTTCAGCAGGAAAGAATGCTACCCAGACTTGCAAGTCTATGTCTAATTGTGTGAAAATTCCTCATATTTTATATCCTATCCCAATATTCTACAGTAAGGAGACCTTGACTGAAATAATAAATTTTGTACAAAAATTTTGACTAGTGGTTCATTCTCAACTGCTTGATGTTCTTCCTTAAACAAGTGGAGTTTGTATCTCTATGGCAAGACAAAAACTGACATAGAAACTGTCTTTAAGCGTGCCATGTTAAGAACAACAACTTTGGATCTGGACTGGATTGATTCAGATGCGTCTCTATTGTTTAGTAACTACATGAGGTGGACACTGTTGCTTACTTTGTCAGACCTCTAGCTCATGATATAAAAGATCACAGATCATGTCAAAGATCAGCAGCTCTATACAAACAAGACCCTCCTCTGCCCTCTGCTTATTTTCTAAAAAGAAGGTAAAATGATCCCAGAATCTTAACATAAAAAAGCCAATTAAAAACAATGCCTCCATGAACAATACTGGTTATGCCAAATCATTTTTTCTCCCTATGCACTTAAATAGCAGGAGGCATATTAAGGAAGGTCAGACTAATGGCAGGTTCATGATGCATAAATATGGTATAAGTCATCAAGTGCAGGGGTTTGGTTTTCAAAACCACCAACCTATTTACTGACTCATTCCCTTGCAAAGCTATTTTCTGAACATCAAGGAAAACATTAGGTTTTTGTTGTTACAACGAGAAGACTATGTTTGTCCTTCAAAAGTAATAAGCAGAAATAAGACAAGTAAGTGCTCATTATTTTAGAGCAATCCGATCCAACAGAAGGGCAATGTGAACCACATTTGCAGTTTTAAATTTCTAGTAGCCACATTAAAAATTAAAAAGCAATGAATGAAATTAATTTTAGTGATATATTTTATTCAGCACAATATATCCAAAAATGTTACCATTAAAACACATAATCAATATTGCAGAAAACCTAAGAGTGAGATAATTTACATTCTTCTTTTTTACTTGGTCTGAAATCCAATGAGCGTTTTATACTTAGAGCACATTTCAGCTTGGATGAGCCACATTTCAGAGCTTGTGGTTCCCATACTGTCAATCCCTGGTGGGGAAGGACTTCCCTTTGTAGACAGGACCCAGGCTGGCTGGTGGGGAAGGATCAGCTTTCAGCCTACTTCCTGCTCCCCAAGGTGGAAATTTTAGGGAGATCTGTGTGTGGACAAAACTGCAAAGTTAAGACCTACTTGCAGGTCATTGCAAGGTGGAGTTGCTTCGCAAAATTAATTTTTGCCAGAGGTGATTTTATTGCAAACTTTAAATGCAGTCCGTTCCAGTGAATTTGATTAGTTGATTATTTGGGCACAGTGTCGCAGTATCTGTAAAAGGCTGTTGGCAGAGAAGGGAGCATGATTTGTCACTTTCTCCTTATTGCTGGGGTTTCTGGACTAAGATTTCAAGATTAGAATGACGACGCTGTGGCGTATATACATGTATATACATGTCTGTATATACTTTTGGGGGAACATGGAGACGGCTCTTAGGGTGTCTCTCAGCTTCATAACAGTGTTAAAGAAATACCTCAGGCATCCTGGAAACCCTGGCCGAAGTCAGGGTCCTCTGCCTGAAGGCTATCACTCAAGAACTTTTCCTTTTTTGATTTATACACGCACATATAAGATGAATCTGATGATCTTACCCTCAGGTTCTAGTTCATTTTTACTTTTGAAATAACTTTCACATTTATTTTCATGTCCACAAATACTTTTGCAAGTTAAAATTAATGGTCATTCCTCAAGACCTAAGACCTTGGGAAAATCAATGTAGATCTCCACATCTCACTTTTCCCTTCTATTAGGACTAATATCACTTTTCTCATCTAGCCTTCACTTTCCATAAGAGCGTGTTGAAAATGCCTTATATATTACTTGTGGTCATTAGATGTCAGTTATACTCATTGACAGTAATCTACATTAAGAATGAACATAGTAAACATCTGGGCACAGGTGTCCCTTTGTACCCACATTGAGGTCTCCTTTGGGTAGATTCCCAAAAGAGCAATTGCTGGGTCAAATGTTAGTTCCATTTTCATTGGTCATGGAAACAACCTAAATGCTCCAAAACGGATGACTGGATGAAAAAAAATGTGGTATATATACACGATGGAATATTACTCATCAATTAAAAAAGACAAATTTGACGATTTTATAACAACATGGATGTATTTAGAAGAAATCATATTAGCAGAAACAAGCCATAAAGAAAAAGA
>PVHY01007874.1:0-51682 GCA_004024945.1 Uropsilus gracilis | reverse complement strand
GAATTATGTTAAGTAAAACAAACCAGAAGGAGAAAGATTAAAAAAGAAGAAGAAGAAGAAGAATGAACGTAGCTACCTGTATGGATACCTTTACAGATCATGCATCCATAATCACTAAAGTAAATACTTAGGCACATAACAACAGCCGCTTCTAGAAGCTTGTGAGACTCTATTTGGTGACAGGCTTTGCAGAGCTACGACATGATTCAATCCACATTGCAAGAGACAGAAGTGGTTTGCTCAATGTCACATGATTAATAAGTAATGACAGGGAGTCTCAGATTAGCTTTTCTAAGAAGTGCAGACATTTTCCATGACACTACTCCCATCTCTTTCTTTCCCAAATGCTTCTCTTTTGTTCTATAGCTTGTGAGTCCACAGAAACACACACTGGAACCAGACTGGCCTGGACATGAGTCAGGCCTACTGACAGCATTAGTGACAGTTGACATCTTGGGCTCAAGGGAAGAAGCAAAAATACCGTGTTTCTTATTGTCTATGACAGTAGCTCCTGTTCACAATGATTCCCCGAGTCTTCTCCAAATAGACTTGAACATATTAAAACATCCTCTGAGTCAGACAGATTTTCATCAAAATGGCTAAAATGACATGACACTGGAAACAATCTTGGGCAACATCTACTAAAATAGCCTACAAAACTCAGGGTTAAAATAAAGCTGGGACTTTCTGTTGCTTAAGATGTACCGTGAAGATTGACTCTTTGTGGAAGCTTTTTTTTTTTCCTTTCAGCTTTGGTCAGAGAAGGGAAACGTTGGAATTCTCTCTCTCTCTCTCTCTCTCTCTCTCTCTCTCTCTCTCTCTCCCCCTCTCTCTCTCCCTTCCTTCCTCTCTGCCACCCTCCCTCTCTCTCTCCCTTCCTCTCTCTCCCTCCTTCTTTCTCACCCTCTTCTCTTCCTCTCTCCCTCTCTCTCCCTCCTCTCTCTCCCTCCTTCTTTCTCACCCTCTTGTCTTCCTCTCTCCCTCTCTCTCCCTCTCCCCTTTCACTCTCACTCTCCCCCTCTCCCTCCCCCCTTTTCTGGCACACTAAACCCAATGGCAGCTTCCTACGTGAGGAAACCATAACTGTACTTTGGTTCTGGATCAGTCAGGATCATCTAGGCTTTGCTGCGATAACAAACAGACCTTGGAATCTCACAGCTTAACACACAGGGGTCTTCTGCCCCTCCATCTACTCTGCAAAGTATCCTCATCTGGGTGCCTCAGATACTCAGATGTCCAACTTGTTTCCATCGTATGCCTCTTTCATCTCAACAGGAGGCCTGTATGCTCACGGTGAAGGTCAAAAGGGAGTTTTACTTTGTTTCTGCTCACAGAAGTAGTTTACATAGCGTATTTGATGCTGGGGCTGTAGAATTCACTAGCATTTTACCCCTGTACGTTGTTAGCAGGCTGACTGAGGGCACCCGGGAACCCCAGAACCTTTCACACTCTTGCTAAGGGAATGAGTAGCTATGGGGGGGTCCTCCAGGAAAGTCACCATCAAGGATGTGACTGGCCTGAATCTCTACATCAATGCCTTCTCTGATGACAAGAGTTTCTAGAGATTTGGTCATCTCCCCCTTTAAGTTACAGGGTAGGGGATACAGTGACAAATGGGGATTTCCTTTATCCAGGCAAGTCTCCCTTAGAAAAAGGTAACTGTTTAAGAACTTCTTCTGTGTTTGCTGTTTTTTGTTGTTTTTTTTTTTTTTAAAAAAAACAAACAAACAAAAAAAAAAAAACAACAACCAGCTGCAAATGATACTTCCGCCAGACTCACATTGTAAGAGGTTCAGCTGCCCAAGATCTTGACGCAGTAACAGCGCAAGTGCAGATCAGACTTGGTCAGACTGATCAGCCTGCATCAAGACTAACAAGGCTTTCGAAGCAAAGCCTGGAATGGCACAGTGCAGAAACAGGCCTGAACACACCCCCCTGCCATGGACACCACTGCCGGACCAGCAGGCAGAGCAGGCAGGCAAGGCAGGGGGAGGGGTCGGAGGTAAGGAGTGGAGTGCCCTCCTAGCCCCTCATGAACCCTTACCCTTGTTGTCTCTGGTAGTAGTGCTGCTGGCACCGCCCCCGCTTTCAACCTGGCCTTCACGCCCGGGTACACCCACTCGCGCATGCGCACACCCTGCTCTCTGGGCCGAGGTGCCCACAATTAGAGGGGAGCGTGGCCGGCGCCCCCTGGATAGGCCACCGGTGGAGGCCACAGAGGCTAGTGGCGTAAAAGCCTGATGAACCCTTTTACGGGCCACCCCTCAAGCCAGACTGTGCCCTGGTGCGAACTCTGCCCCTGTGCCCTGCGTGACGGGCCAGTGCCAAGGGGGTCGGGGGAGCAGCCCCTTGAGAAGCCCCCAAAAGGAGTGACAGGTGGGCTCGGGCTTTGTCACTGGAGCTGTTGAGAAAGGCAGTTACCCTGCGGGGCAGGGAGTGAACTTTCACCTCCTTCCCCCCTCAGCACCTCAGGGACTGCTAGGCCTCAGTCAAGCCTGTAGCTGCAGCTCCACTGGGCGCCACCACTTGGTCACTGGACCTTCTCTTCCCCACTCTCCTCCGCGGGTTCTCCCTCCCCCTGCACCCTGCTGGTGAGAAGAAATCCCATTTTCCTTTTCTTCTTGCTGCACCCAGAGCTCTGTCCTTTGGTGGTGCTGGTGGTGGTGGTGGGTGGGGGCTGGGCACAGAGGTTCTGACCCAGGAGCCCTGTCAGACTGTTGAGAGAGAATGCAGGAGACCACGGCAGCCATCAGTCCGAATGAGAGGGATTCATTCTCTGCTATCAGAGCCTCGCTCTGCTCTCAGAACTCAGTACTATCTGTGGGGATTTGACCACAGAAGCTGAATCCTGTCATCTGGAACAGAAAAAATTGGGAAAATACGCAGTAATGTAGCGCTTACAAGAGCCATGGCTAGGAATCACCTGGGACAACTGTTAACTACACAAATGGGACAACTGTTAACTACACAAATTACCAGCCCCTTTCTGTTTGTTATGGATTCACGTGAGTGGCTCCAAGTCTACAGAGAGAATTATTTTTGGGTGTCTCCTTCTCACAGCTGCCTTCCTGGCCAAAGGCTGGCCGCACACTCACAATCGCTTCTCAGGGCTCATCAACGGGATAAACAGGCTGTAATAGGTAACAGAACAAATGATCTCAAGTCACCTGTGGGGACACGTAGGGCAGAGAACTATAAATCTGTGTTTTTAACAGGATTCCGAAGAAATACCTTGTAGTTTCAAGGAATTTCTGAGGTGCTTTTCGTGTAGGAGCCATCGTACACGTCCTGAATCGGTGGATCGCAATGTTGGTTGCGCCTGGAATCACCTAGGTCGTTTGGAAAACAGCAATATCTGGGTCCCACCCCGAGAGATTCTAGTTGAATTGTTCATGGGGGTGGCCCAGTCGCTGCATTACTTTTAAGCTCCTAATAGTATGTCAGTCTTCATCCAAAATTTGAACGTGCTCTCTTGGATTGAAGTCAGTGGTCTAGCTCCATCGTACATGCAGCGACTGGAGTTTATTCTTTCAACAGGCACTGAGAAATTGAAGCAGCAGTAATGTTTAATGTTTCACCTGACACCAGGTTTGATTCGCAACAAGTCGCATGTAGTGTTCAAGTCAGTAGCCCAGACTCTGAAAGTTCTTGAAGTAAAGAACTTTCAAGAAACGTCTGGTACAAACGAGTCCATCAACAGGAAATAAGCAAGACTGAAATCAGACACCCAAGGAACGGAAATACCTGATAGCAAACGGAAGAGGGCGCTCGAACACAAGAATCAAATCGCATGTACTCGCAAACCAGGTACGAGAGAGAGCTAGGTCCGAAGAGCCAGTTTGTGAAATCAGGTTCTGTGTGTTAAGATGATTTAGATGCAACGAAAACAATACACTAATACAATGCCTGGCTGGAAGTAGCGAATCAATCGCCTAACTGGTAGAGGGGAGCAAAACTCCGCTACCCGAAATAATTCTTGGCAAAAGTTTGATTTCAGAGTTTCCCTGAAGGCTAGGTAAAGGCTGCTTTTGATGTAAGGACTTCTCCCAGGAAGACCCATTTTCCTTCTTTCCCTTACAGAAGGCAGAATGGAAATCTGTAATCCTTTGTTTCCCCAGTAAACACCCTGAACTTCCTTTTCTTGCCTCCAACCTTCCTTCCCATAGCTGAGCTATTTAAGATGACATCGGGAGCCACGTGGGCTGTTTACTGGGCGAGGCTGGGGACTTTCCTTCACATCCAGGAGGTATATCACATGTTATCATTACACTTCTATACGACTTCCTCTCTTCTCAGTGTGTCAGATATCCTTTGATGATTCACTAGTTAAGAAAAACACAAAGGGGATATGGGATGATTTCCTCTGTAGCCTAACTCGGAAATTTTAGGTTAGTTCCAGATTAATCCAGCTGAGTGATCTCGGAACTCTAGACGTATTACAGATGCATCTACATGAAAGGGAGAGGAGCATTACAGTAGACTAACAGGTACCATTGCCCCCACCTGCACTCACACACAGCCACCTTGGACTACAGCTCCCAGCAAGCCATGAGTGGCGCTTCCTGAATGGGGGAGAGCTGGGAAGGAACAAGGTGGGGATATAATTTGAGGCAGAAAAAATGAAGGGGGAGACGTGCAGGAGAGACTATGGAGGGGAGCTCTTGGGGAACCTACTCCTGGTCCTTTGCACAGATAGCTACAGCCATTATCTTGACCTCATGGTAGATTATGTATTAATTTTTGAATTTTGAGTATTTCTTTTAGTCCCAGCCCTCTGAGACCTCCCACACCACTCTGGTGTGGTTCCCTGTTGGCAGGTGAATATTCATGTACAAGTTTTATGTTTTCAGTTCCCTTGGAGTGGTATCTCCCAGGCATATAGTGATTTTATTTCTAATATTTTGAAAAATTGCCACATTATTTCCCAAAGTAGTTGAATGGTTTAAATTCCTACCAGCAGTATGTGAAACTTCCAGTTTCCACATATTTTTTTGTGTGTACACACACATATGCATATATATATATATATTTCTCTAATCAAATTTAAAATAAAGTGATTTTGACCATCTCTCGTGTGTTTATTGGTCATGTGCATCTCTTTTGGAAAAATGTCTATTCAAGTTATTGCCTGTTTTCCATTAGGTTGTATTTTTACCGTCGAGTTGTGGGAGTTCTTTATAAATTCCGGACACTAGACTTCTATCAGATATAATTTGCACATGCCTGAGGGTGTCATGGGATGAAAGGGCAAAGAAACCTTTACTGTGTTTTTTTAAAGTATAAGGTTTAGATGAGAGGATGGCTATTAAGGAGAATCATATTCTCTGTAATATTTTAGTGAACCGTTTTAATAGTTCTGAGTGTGCTTAAACTGAGATTCTAAAAGCTTGATGCAGAAATCTGAGATAACAATCAAGAAAACAAAGTGTGCTTTGTTCATATTTTTAAGAATAATAAATTAATGAGATTTGCATGATGGGTAGGAAGGAGAACTACAAAAACTTATATGATTTAGTCCCCCCTATATACAATAGGCCTTAATTCCTGCTTCTCTCCATCTTGCCATCTCCAATCCATTCACAACATCTTCCTTGCTATTCTTTGGAAAGTTTGTCTCTACTTCACCCAAAGTTCTTTACGTTTCCTCTTTTCCTTTCCTGGAGTGACCTCTGTCTGTCTGTCTGTCTCTCTCCGTACACACACACACACACACACACACACACACACACACACACTCTCACACACAGATTGCTCCCCCAAAGTCTGAACTCAAAGTTCATCTTATTAGTGAGGCTATAGTATATAAAATTGTTTTTACACTTTAGTTCCCTTATTCGTAAAATGATTACAGTAATCTCTTAAAGTTAATGTGAAGATAAAATGCTTGAAAAACATTTTTCAGGGTGCTAGTTGGTATACAGAAAACCTTATAAAGCTAGTTGTTATTAAATGTCTTCCTCAGATATCTATTTTATTCTCTAGAGGTATGATTCTATTATACAACTCTTACTATGTTTGGATTCTTATAGATGTTTAATATACAGTAAGGCATAACTCCTCAACTTTTTGAGTTTATTAACTATTTTAATGTTGAGATTAACATGTTCTCATGTTATAAGAATAATACCATGAATTAGTCATATGAACTACATTTAAATATATCAAGTTGGGAGCTGATTGACAATTTTAAAAATGTTGGGGTTTGCAAACCATGAATATGATATAGTTCACTGCTTGTTTAAATATTATTTATTGTCCTTGAGAAATTGTATAAAATTTCTTCATTATAGATTCTGTTCCTATTAAAATATTTCTAGATATTTAACATATATGTTACTCTTGGATTTCCTCCTTCATATTTTCTAACTCTTTTTTATATGGCATCTACGGATTTAGGCATGTTTGTTTTTCATAAGCCATGGATGAAAACATGACTCTGTCTCTCAGTTGATTATCCTGAATTTTCTGAGCAGGCAGTTTCAGTTTGGTTAATACTGACAAATTAATATGCTATAATAATTACATCTAGAATTTTATTTCTCATTAAATACCATAATAATGGTTATAGCTAACGTACACTTTGTTGCTCTGTGTTGGCACATTTATAACTGCTCTACTCATTTCATTTATTTAATCTTCACTAAAATGCTATGGCATTACCTCATTCAATAGGGAAGGGACCTGGGTTGTAGAAAGATTTAGTAATTGCTACAAGGTCAGCATTCTAAGAGAGAGAGACAGTCCATATTCAAAACCAAGCTGTCAAATTTAAAATCAATTTGCTTACCTACTTGAATTTGATAAGAGAGGAAATCTTATATATCTTCATCACAAGATGAGAGGTAAGTAGGTGACGTGATAGAGATGTTAGCTAAGGAAATAGTGGTCACGGCTTTGCAATGTATACGTATATCTAATCATCATGTAGTACAACATAAACTTGCATATGTTATATGTCAATTTTATCTCGATACAGTTGGAAAAAAAGGAAAATGTAGTATACACATAAAAGGGCTATTACACAGTCTTAGAAAAAAAGGCTGCACTGTCATGCTGAAAACTGGATGGACCTCAAGGACAATAGACTATGTAAAATATGCAAATCACAAAAGGAGAGCTATAGCATGATTCCACTCATATGAAGTAATTAAAGTAGTCAAATTATGGAAACCGAAAGTAGTAAGGTAGTTGCCAAGAGTTGTTGGAAGGAAAGAGGGAGAATTAGTCTTTAATGGACATAGAGCTTCAATTTTGCAAGATGAAAATGTTCTGGAGAGCTCTTGCATAGCAAAGCCAAAATAGGCAACGCTACTCAACTTAAAAGTGATGAATATATTTTACCATACGAATAATTGAAAATTTAAAAAATTCCAGATATCATTAATTACATTAGCATATTTCCAAATATTACATAATCCTTACATTTCAGGGATCTACAACAGGTTAGGTAAATCAAAACCCTAATGGTCTTTCACCTCACATCTGTTACTGTGATAATTGATATAATAAAAAGATAAGCAGTGTTGGTGAGGATATAGAAAAATTGGAACCGTTCTATATTGCCGATGGGAATGTAAAATGGTACAGCCACTATGTATAGACAAGAGTATGAACAGTGTAGAGATTACAACTAGAACTACCACATTATCCAGCACTACCATTTTATGGTATTTATTCAAAAGAATGGACATCAGGACCTTGAAGAGATTCCTACACTCCCATGTTCATTGCAGCATTCTTAACAAGAGCCAGGATGTGAAAACCACTTGGATGGCTACTGACAGTTGAATAGACTAATAGTGCCCAACCTTTAAGAAGACAATTGTGACATTTGAGATAACATGGATGGACTAGGAAGAAATATGAATGGAAACAAATCAGCCAAGGAGAACAAATGCTGCATGATTCCACGTATGTGAGGGATCTAAGACATGCAAACTTGTAGAAACAGACCAGACCAGGAACTCTGAGACCAAACAGACAGTGTGACAAGGACTGACGGGGTGATGGGTGGAGGAAATGGGGAGTTGTGGTTCAATGCATAGAATTTCTTTTGTGAATACAAAACCAAAGTACCAGAAATGTACTGGACAACATTGTACCTGTGGCTAATATTACGGTATTGTGTGCTCACAATATCATATCTATGTAACTAAATCTGTTTTATTATTTTGTTAGATTGTTTTGTTATTGTTTTACTTTGTACTTTTGAGATGATCAACAGACAGACAGAGACAGAGACAGACAGACAGACAGACAGACAGACAGACAGACAGACAGACAGACAGACAGACAGACAGATAGATAGATAGATAGATAGATAGATAGATAGATAGATAGATAATCAGCCTCTCAAAATCGGAAACGTTTTGCAATTATCTTTCTCTCTCATATTTGGGTATCGGAGCAGCATTTGGTCTAGAACCTTCACCAGAACTTTGTCTTTAATTTATTTAAAATGATAGGACCAAGGTTTGGGAAAGTTGAAAGTTTACCAGAAACTTGAGTTGAGTCTTGAAGGATTGAAAGCAAAAGGATTTTCAACATGACAATATGGAACTAGTTATTAATGTTGCAAACATTCTATCAAAGGGCACTGAGCATGGGAAGATGTTGGGACAAGGTTCAGTTCTGGACAGGTATTTGAGTGGCACGGGTAATTTCAGGTGGGGAGAACTAGAGAAATAAAAGCTTTAAAATAAAAACTTACAAAGTTAAAGTCTTTTTTATATTTGAAAGGAAAAAGAAAGCTTTTGAAAATCTCTCGAATGAGTGGCAGCAATGTGTGAGTGTGCTAGAAGGAAATCAGAACACTGAAGTAGTTAGAGGGCAAAAACTTCAAAGTCTACTTTCAATCACACTTATTCATTCTATGTCTGCACGTAGCATACACATCCCAACTAGCCTTTCCCTTTATGACTTGTCCTTTTTTGAAGTCCTACGTTCATTTACATAACTAGAGGGCTTTTTTTTTTTCTTCTCCTGGTACCCAAGGAAACCTGCTCTTATTGTAAAAGGAATAATAATAATAATAATAATAATAATAATAAACGTTCCACATCCTTTGCCTGCATGTCATGGTCATAACTCCTAGCTTCCCAGATTTCTTTTATGAGCAATAGCAGGTCTCCCATGGACACTCCAATCTCTGGCAGGATACCTAGCCCGACCCGGGTCATGCACCAATGGGAGAGTGAGTCAAGGCCGCGGCCACTCAGAGGAAAAGACTGAAGTGCTCATTTGCGAGGAATCTGAGCTGAGGGTTCGGTTTCTGTTTCACCTCTTTAGAAATGAAAACGACCTCAGTTCTGACCTCGAAAAGGGTGCGTTGTTTTTCCAGTCTTTCTTCTTTCTTACTGTTTCCAAACAGGTAGTGTTCCTGTTCCGTCTGTGCTGCATTCGTGTCTCTAAGCAGAAAGGCCCTGACTGGATTATGCCAAGTGGCAGGCGTGCCAGCCTCGCTGGGGAATCCCAGGTGGCCTTAATGAGGTAGGCGAAAACAATGGCTCTAATCACAATAACTTACTGAGGGAATCTCTGAGGCAAAGCCCAGAAGTTACCCAAGGCCGGTGCCAGGAGCTAAAGGCACTTGATGTTCTATTGAACTATCTTTAAGAGCTGACCTATATGCCGTGGGTGGTACACACTCCTCTCTCTGGCGATAGTGTTGTCTATCTGAAGAGACTTCACTTGCCCATGTTTCTCCTCCTGCAGCACTGTTAGAGGGCCCTTGTTCCCTCTCTGAGACGACACTCCTGTCATCTCTGCTGGCAGCCTGTGATTCTTTCCTGTTCTCCCAGGTCGAGTTTGTCGTGTATTTTTTGTGTGTTCCCTGTCACACCTACACGCCTGTCTCCTGAAACTTAGAATAATATCTTTGTTTACACACTTGTCTCCCCAGGTAATGAACAGGCTGCAGAAAGGAAGAGATTGTGTTTTAGGGTAAAAGACCCTCCCTAGAGTAGGAAACACTTTGTAAGAGAACCTCATGCATCGTATTATGATCCTCTTTCTATGTGTGCTTCCTGGAGTCTTTTAAGTGCAGCTTGTGCCAGATTAACCCCCGGATCCCCAGAAGCTAGTATTTGCCTGACTGGCAGTGTTTAGTTAATACATGCTGCATTATCAGGTAAATGGGTGGGTGGGTGGGTGGCCATTGGAAACACTATAGGATAGTGTCTTCAAATCACACCTGCCTGCCGTTCACTTCACTGTTTGAAGTCTCACTTTCCTCTTTAGAAAATAGACATAATCCCTATTCTGCCTTCCTGAGGGAGGTAGTGTGAAGAATAAGATCTAAATAAAATAATAGCTGTGGGACTAAGAAAAAAAAAACTTAACAATCTATGCAATGTTATTGGTGACTTGGAATGAACAAGTCACAGAGTGACCTCACTTCCTCGTCGCCATGTCAGGCTGGAATAGGTTTTTTCATAAGATTGAAAGACTCGTTTGATGGCAAGACACAACAGACACTGGGGTAGATGAAAGGCAAGTGTCTCTGGGACTGACATCTGGGAACAAAACAGCGACCAGGCGGCCGGCACAGTAAGCTGGATCTAGGGGTCTGGGGAAGAGTGAACACAGGGAGTTAGGGGGCAACTGTCCTTAGTTTTTTAGAACTGCGGTCCAGGGGGAGCTTAGTGCATGGGGAGTTTGACCAGGGTGTGTGTGTGCCGCGTGGGGACATGGCCGGGATGTGGACTTCATGACTAGCTCAGGAAGAAAACTGATCAACCTCTGAAGAAGTCTACATCTAAACACCTAAGGATGCCTAAACATCTTACGGTCTTATGTTTTCCCCACAGAGAAACCTCATCTCGGTCTAATCAGGATGTGTTTGAATATTCATGGGGAAGCAGGTTGGATATCACTGATATAGAATTTTTTTTTTTTTCTAGAGGACAGTACTATTTCCGGCTTAGGTGACAGAGTTTATCCTGCAGACCCACAGAACAAAAATGAGCAGTAGCATTACTGACAGAGCTCTGTCAGTTTCCATAAATGCATTTTGTAGAATATTCTTCTTTCAATAATAACAATGAAAATTATCATAAATAAATAAAATAATTTTAAAAATAAAAATAGTATAAAATGTTCAAAGACTAAAAACAAATTCCTAAACCTCATGGAAAAATTAGTATTTCACATTCATGGGGGGGGGGGGGAGAAAGCCTATCCAATTTTTTTCACACCAACTGTGCACCAGACTCTCTGGACCCTTAACTGATATTAACAGGCAAAAATCCCCATGATACTTTTTCTAAATGAATAGTATCTTTTTGGCCTAAGATGATGTGGGTCTCATAATGAGTTAATCCGTGGTGGGTTCAGGATTGGGAGTGTAGTCTACCTGTGTGGCTGTTGCTTTTGATGCCCACATCAGGAATGAATTGTGTTCTATAACTTCCTGTGTCCACCAGGGACCAGGAGACTGCATGACACTGCAGTTGAGACCTCAATGGCCATTTGAGTACTTGAAATGCATGTCTGGAAACTTCATCAAATTTTGTTTCTGGGTGGAATTATGCACAGGGTTTGACTATGTTTAATTCAAACAGGCATGAAAAAGCCAGTTGACTGATCGGATTCTTAACTTTTCTACCTGAGCCAGAAGAGAAAGGGAACATGTCCTCTGTGTCTGGGCTTAGAAGCAGATTCATGTATGGTGAAGAATTCTCATAGGTCCAGAAACCTTCAAGTTCACCATAATATCTAATCTGGATGAGTTTCTTCACATCCAGCACTCTACATCTTCAAAAGAGGGACATGTACTTAATACCACAGCTCTATTAATTGTTATTTCCTTTGAGCCGATTTATTCAGAAGACATTCCATCTGGGATTGGTTACTGGGCTCTATGGACTATATAACTGAACCAAAGAAAAATGGCCTGAAGTGATCCTAATTCATCATTCTATGGTGCTACTGACATCCCCAGGAAGAAATGTCAATGGTGAATTGGCAATATGGTAGAATGGAGAAATCAATGGTGTCTGTCAGAAGACTCAGACTGTTAGGATGAATGATAGTGTCCCATGGCGGGGGGGGGGGATCTGTATTAGGTTACTTACCTCCTTGAGTCTCAGGGTTTTTCACCTGCAAAGTGAAGATTACGATGGTATCTTCATCACAGGGATATTGTGAGGTACAATTTGCTCATTATATACATGGTACACAGATATTTGCCATATAAAACTCATCTACCTATAATGTCCCAGGGTGACTTATCATATTTGGCTTGTAACAATGTCCTCAACTTGTCAGAGTCAAAGCAAATCCCAAATCCCACACAAGCTGGGCATTCAACGTCCTAGGGCGAGACAGCCCTAGGACAGAAATAAGTCTCTTTAGTCAATGTATTTCAATAACAAGTTGTCATCTCGTGCCTTCTCTGGTAAGATCAGCCTGCTCCCACACACACAGTCACATTTCTTAACTCTGCCATCAGCTTTGGTGTTAGCGTATGGGCCTGGTACGCCTGCCAAACCTGAATTGTAAAGTTCATTCATTACACTCATGTCCTGTCAACCATGACTTTATAATGGATGCCGATTAGAGTTCTAATTCCTGGCTTAACTGCACTTTAAATATTAATTCCATATAATATAAAACAAATGTAGCGGTAGTACAAATTATGTCTCCCTAAATAGTATTCCATATCCATTTGCTTATTCAACAAATATTTTCTGAGTACTATTATGTACCAGGTCCTGTCTTATGTGCTGCGAACATAACAGACAACAAGAAAGAGTAAGTTTCTCCTTTCCCTGAGCTGATTTGCTAGCGGGAGCAGCCAGAAAGTAAACAGGAACATGAACAACTGTGCATTGTATGTTAGCTGATGAGTCCAGTAGAGAACAGTGAACGGATGGTACATGAAGAAACGCTGGTATGGGAAGGAGTGAGTTAGGCTATTTTGAAGAATGTGCATTGAATGTATTAATGTATTACATTTTAGAAGAGTTTAGTTGTTTTTTACAAGAGTTTAGTTCTAATGTATTTAGAACACTAATACATTTTAGAACAAGAATATGTCTCTACTTGCAACAAACAAAATAGTTCTCATTAAGAATGTGTGATTTGACTCATTTGTGGAATCTAAAGAGAAATAAGTGAGCAAGCAAATCAAAAACAAATCCTTCAAATGAGACAACAGCATGGTGTTTAGTGGAGGGGAAGTGGGGCAGAAGCAGATATGGGAGAATATATTGGCTGTTGCTTGATGGTCATTGGATAATTGTGGGTGAACATGGTCTAATACATACAGTTGCTGAGGTGAGAAAAATGTACAGCTAAAACCGCTATATTATTGAAACTAATGTTCCCACAACCGGTAAAACAAACAAACAAACAAAAAACATGGATGTGCGATTTGAGCAAAGACTAGTAGGAGATGGTGTAAAGAACTGGTATTGATTGGTAAATAACTCAGGTGTCCCTTTTTAAGACTTTATACCAGAAAATTATATAATGAAAACTTATATAATGCTATAAACAAACACTTCTTCAATTAAAAAAAAAAGTCAGGTTTGGAGCTAAATGAAGTAGATTTATTTTCTTATTTAGTCCTCACAACCAAATAATAATGTAAGCATTTTTCTACATATTTTAAAGTAAAGAAAACAGTGAAAGCAATTGCACTGTGTGTTCAAGGTGACACTGAATTTAGCAGCATGTAGTGGAAGTAGAAGTCATCACAAGACTGTCGTGTCAGATGATCTTTTTCCTTCTACTCAGATACATGCAGTCATAGCCGTATTTAAGTAAGTTGTTTTTCATCTAAAACCCTGTTACAGGCGACACTGTTTTCCCCAAGTTCATATGTTGGGGTCCTAAACCTCCAAGAGCTCAGAAAAGCAAGGTACTGGGAAATAGGGTCTTGGAAGTGTCTGGCACTTTGATCTTGGGATCCTCCCACCTAGAGAAAAATACTTCCTGATGGAAAACAATTCTTGCTTTAAGCCATTGAGTGTGTCAGCTTGGTATAACAGCCCTAAGAAATGCAGATCCAGCATGATTTGACAACTTCTTCCTTTATAGAACTTCCCTCTCAAGTGCTTTGTCTTAGACTGTTTGACTCACCTGAAACCTTCATTCTTAGAGTTCCCCTTTCTTAGCACAGAAGGGCTTCGACTCTACCAAATGCTAGTTTCTGTACAACACCTTTTCAAACCGGAAGTGATATCATCCTCCTTCAAAACCCACTAGGAATTTCTTAAGCCTTTCTTGCAACACACTCATGGTATTTCTGACAATATAGGCATTTGCACACTTATTTAGCCAATGAACTTCCTGTAGCTAGCACCCACTTGTAGGGTTCCCAGGAAATCTCTAGCTGGTTCCAAAAACTTTCTATTACATAATTCTACTTTGTATTCTGGCACCTCACTTTGGAATTCCATGTCCATTGTGCTGTGGTGATTCAAAGCTTTTGAACTCTTAGCACGAGAATAACAAAATCAGTTATACCGATAGGAAAATATTGCTGATGACAATGGAGAGAAAAGATTGGAGGAATCTGGGTAAAACAAGAGTCAGATGATATATCACCCATTTATATATAAATTATGAACATGGCACTACATTCAAGATTATGTGGATCATGAAACAAAGAAAACAGGAGTTAAAAGACTTGAGATGAAAAGAAATAGAATTCCTATTCTTTTCTCTCAACTCCTCAATGGATAGTATTTGTTTAGCTCATCTTGGAATGCCCCTTTACTTAGCAGTGTCTTACAAGGAAGAAATGAAGTGCTCTTCTTCATTCTCCTATTCAAGTAAGATTTTTCTTATCATGTCTTGCTATTATCATCCCACTTAACCTAAAACTTAATGGTTTCCTTCAAATCTTCCAGTGGATGTTATCCTCTACAACTATATTATATGCTGGCACTACATCACAAGGAGTATACTTTATACTGATTAGATACATAAATAGATTACTGTCTGAGATGCTTGAATCCTTTTCAAGTGACCATGAAGAGCTAAAGTATGCATGGAAGACCAAAGACTTTGTTCTCTTATGTCACTTGTTGTCTTCACTATATAATTTTTTGATTTTGAATTTTTATTTTATTGAAGTAACCAGTTTACAACACCGTGTATGACTTAAATTATAAGTCCTCAGATTTATGTTGCCACATCCACCAAGACATTCATCTTCATTCCTTTTGCTTTAACAGATGGAATTTCTTCAAGCTCATCACCTGAAAAACAGCCTTCAAAGAGTGTTTGAAAATGTCGAAGTCCTACAGTAGCTCATTATTGCCATAGCTTCATGGTCAACATGAATATGAAGGAAGATTTTGGACCAGCAGTAAATCTTCCTGAAACTGGACTTAACCCCAAAGGACCTGATTCCTAGTTTATCCAGGACTTTGTTGAAAACTTGTGCTCATTAGTCCAGATTTCAGGTGAAAAAAAAATAGCCATTTTCCCCTCGGCATGAGGCTCTGCATAATTCTTTCATTCTTCTTTGATTAGTTTCCAGATGCCCACGGGGTGGAATAGAACATGATGCCACAGGGCACCTCAGTCCCTTCATTCATACCCTATTTTAAATAGGAATTTCTTGCCGATTTACTGTTTGAACTTTATTAAGAAAAAATAAAATAAAATAACCAGCAGAACTGTTGAAAGCATTCGATGGAAATGCTGTGCAATTTGCCTGCACTGAGGATGCAGAATCGCCTGTTTCTTTTGTTTGTTTTTGCAGAAGAACATATCCCAGTTCATAGCAAATATTCTTCATAATATTTATAGACAAGAAGAAATGTGCCCTTCCGGAAAATACCTCCCCTGTGGATGAGTGATTCGGTACAGTGAATAGTGTCTGTAAGAAATGTCCCCAAACTACCAAACGCTGTGTTTCTTTGGATAACAACGTGGCAGACAGGATGTAGAAGGGCCTGTCTTAGATCCTTTTCTATAGAAGGGCATCAAGGAGATGAAGGAAGTCAGGAATGAAAGCTCCTATTGTATTCTGCCTTTGCTTCTGAGGGAAATAGAAGGGGGTTTACCTGAATCAAACCAGCCCAGAACTTCCATCAAGCTGATTTTCCTAGGAGATAACTTTTGTCACCTACTACTTCAGAAATTATGCTTTACCCCCAATAGTCTATGAGATAAAAGACAGATTTAGTCATGATTTCATGACACTCCCTCTTGTTCAACTTTATCTTTGCTGTTCTCCAGTACTACAGGATCTTATCTTGCTTATTGTTGTTCCTGTTATATTCTGCCTCCTCACCTGTCATCTCGACCAAATCCTGTCACCTCATGGCCAAACCCCACCTGACTCAAGTCAGTCTCTCTCACCCTCTCCTCACCCCTCTTTCTTCAAGATTTCTTGATTCCTTTATTGTTATCCCCCTCAACACAAGCTGAGCTTGCAATTAGATTCCCAATCTAAATTCTGTTTTGTCCTTCACCCTATTCAAAAGCCCAGTTAGTTCCATTGGAATCATAGTGTGTAAATGTTTGCCTGCACGTTTAAAGTAAATCTCTGGAAAACTGAACAAAAATACTAACATTAACACTCATTTACATCTACCACCAAGAATGAATGTTAACATCTGATTCAGATCTTGTTATTTTTCAATCTTTTTTATTGATTTTTGATTGTGCATATATACACACAAACTCAAGCACATTACACACACACACATACACACACACATATATTACATCATTGTCTATCCCGAGGTTCTTCCTTGCCTTATCCATGAACCAACTTAATCTCTTATGCCCTCCCTCTCCCCCAATTTTACTGTCCTACCCCTCTCTTGCTCTATGCTTCAGTTCGGTTGGCAGTTTTAAAATTTTTCTTATCCACTTGTTTTCCCCTCTCTCCCTCATACAAGTGAGACCATCCTGTATTTCTCTTTTTCTTTCTGGCTTATTTCTGCTAGCATGAGTCCAGCTCCATATCTTGTTCTTAATAATAATAAAAACACACAACACTGTAGACAGAGTTGAGCTCTTCTGTATTTCCCCACAGACCAATTTACCTTTTCTCTACCCCAAAACTATCACTTTGTTAACTCCATCTAGTACGCCATTTTATCCACTTTAAAGTAGTAACCTCTATTTAAAATGTCAAATTTCGGCATAGGCAAACTATTGTTAAAATATTCTTCGCAATACCATATGCCTCCCTATGACATGAAATCTCTATTTTTCAGAGTTTAATAGGAGATTATTTTATTTTACTAATGGGGTTGAGCAGCTTCTCTTTTTATTTTTGAACATTACAATTTCTCTTCTGTAAGATGATCATTTTCTCTTGTGTCTCATGGATTTGTTACACGAATATTTGTTGTATTCTGACTCTGAATATCATTTCAGTGGAGGAAATCAAAGTATTACTCCTAGTACTTTTTGATATTTTATATTCCATGTGAATGTTCTTATGCTGTGTTAATATTGGTTAAAAAAAAAAGATATTTTACTTGTAGGTATCCGACCTAGAAAAAAGTCTCTATGTGCACAAAAAGACTTGAATATAAATCATTGTGTTCCCCAAGATTGTCCCACTACCACGTCATTAACCATCCATTAACCATCCATGTGATGTCTTGTGCTCATCCCTCCCCTGATTTCTCCTTCCCTCCCCCTCCTTTGAAACACTGACATAGTTAAGCATCTTTGATTTATTTGGGGTATGGTGAGGTCAGGATCTTTGCTTTGGACATAAGGCAAGCCAATCACCCCACTTCATTATAAGCCAACAACATCACACAGCAACATGCACAGGCTTTTTTCCTGAGTCATCTACTCTGTTCCATTAATCAACATCAACACTACAAAGTTAGTTTTGTCCTAAATCTTAAAGACTGGAAGAATAAAACTTTCTGCTGCTATTTGTTTACCAGAATTATTTTAAGCTTCCTTGAACTTTTAGTCCTCAATATGAATTTTACAATCTGTCTACTGCCAACAATTTCCTTATAGGCTTTTAATTAGAATGGCTTTGGATTTACAGATTCATCTGGTAAAGAATTGTGGCTTTATAATAGTGAGTTCTTCCATTCATGAAGTCTTCATTTGGTTAGGACTTATGTTCTTTGAAAATGTAATAATAAACTTTTGTCTTTAATGTCTGTAATGCTATTTCTCATATGTCTTTAATTTGACTCCAAGTAAGTGATATTTTAAGGTATTGTGATGCTAGATTATTTCATTTCTATTGCCTTTTAGCTGATTGTTGCTGGAGTATAGCAATGCTACTGGTTTTCTGATGACTGGTATTTAGCAAACTTGCTGTAAGATTCCTTATAAGTTTCATTTGCCTTTTGCCTATGATTCTTTTTGGCTTTTCAAGGAGAAAGTCCAATTAGTAGGAAGCAATGACACTATAATGTATTTTTGTTTTTTTTAAGTAGAAGTACATCTTACTTCTTTTTTACATTTCTTTTGAAACTGAAAATGCAATGTGAAAGGAATGACAGAAGTAATGTTTGTTTGTTACATGTCATGACATGATTATAATGGTTTACCATTAAGCAGTTGTTGTAGGTTTATTAATGGCTACCTTTAGTCAGATTAAGAAGGTATTCACATATACCTAGTTTGTTAGTAATTTCAGTTGTGAATGACTGATAATGCTTATCGAATCTTTTTTGCTATTTGTTCATATTGTTTTTCTTCTCTAACTTTCAACATGACTAATGGCACAGATTTTCTGATATAGATGCATCCTTCTGCTTCATCAGGTGTAGAAACTCTAGAAAGCTAACTTCCAGGAAGAGGAACAGTTTTGTTTATAACCCAAGTTAAATGTATATAACCACACTATGAATTTATTAGGGGTGTGCAGATGACAATAACATAAGCTTACAATTTAGTTGGCAAGGGGGGGGGATGAACCTCTTGGAAGAGTTCAGGAGACTGAACATAGAGTGGGCAGGGCAGTGGCTGTCTGGGGATTTGCCATTGCTCCAGGATTTGCCACTGCTCCAGTCCAAACCCGGAGGCTTCGGGATATGGGCTGGGAGCTCATGTACAGTTCAAATGCACCCAAGATTAAACTTATATTTGTACCACTTATCAGAGGCATAGACTCACAGACTCTCATTTTAATTTAGGTGGAGTCAGGCTTTTATTTGTCCTTGCCTTTTACATGTGTGTTTGTAAGTATCTTCCTAAACTAGTGATTGCTGTATGATAATTAGCAACATACGTGGTCCTGTTTCAACTGTACCCACCTTTCCAGCAGTTAAGTTCATTGCAATTAAAAATATATGCCAGCTCATATCTGATACGTTGTGTAAAAGAAGATGTCCTTGGTTGTTATGTTGATGTACATGTGTGCATGCATATGCTACCAAATAAAATTTTATCATATACTTCTAATTTTTGCTTCTGTGCAATATGTTTACTGTTATATCATCATTGTCTTATTTGGCACAAAGTATGCACTAGTTGAATAGTTTTTTTTTTTTCTCCACTTTTATTCTCTGAAGTAATTTATATTACATAGGGAATATCATTTAGTTGACTATTTGAAGGGATTTGTCTATAAAACTTGAAACCTAAGCGTCTTTCTTTTTATTGTGGTGGTGGTGGAAAGTGACTTCCAGTTGGATTTTATTAATGATTGTGATTATATTCATTGATGTTCAGGTTTCCTTCACTATCTAAAAGTTGTACTCTGGGTGGAAGTGTTTTATTTAATAATTAATAATTCAGAACTTTCCCAAGACCATGAATACTATTCCCTTCTCATTTTAGTTTTTGTTTACAAAAATTTCATTTTTTCTCATCTTGTTCATTTTTTTTGCCTTTTCTCCTTAATTTTTCTTGACCTATTTTGCCAGAATTTATATTAGTCTTTTCAAAGAACCAGTCTTATGAATTTCTATTTTTATCTGTATAGCTTTTTGGTATCTATTTTCACGGATGTGAACTATCAGCCTGATAATGGTTCTTTTGTTGAAGGGAAGATGTCTCATTCCTCTGACGACTTTTCAGATGAATCTTTGTCCTCTATGTTTTTCAATAACCCTGAGCTACATGTGTGTCCTCCATTTGGAAAACAATGTTGAATAGCATCCCCTGCTTTGTTGTGCCTAACATCAGGGCACAGGCCAGGGACAGAGCTTCTTTACGACCCAACCTGTCCCCCAGCTGCAGAAAAGTCACACCTCTGAGACTTGGTGTCTGAACAAAAGGAGGAAGGACACAGGGCTGGCTCGAGCTCTCCAACTCGGAACTAGCTCGTCCTTTACCCCACACCCTGAAGTTCTCCAAGTAAGACTTGTTCTCCGCATCTGTCCTGTTTTTCTCAGAAAATCTCTGCATTTCCCTAACCTATGTAATTTACTCAAAGTCTGCGGCTCTCCCTCAGCAAATCAAAACAAAACGGTTTCCATTTTCCTATACTTTTCAATGATAGCTCAATACCATGAATCACAGGATCTCTGTCAGTCCCCTTGGTGGCCATCTTGTTGGCAGAACCAAGGGTGTGTCCATCTGGTGAGGAACCAGGTTGTTCTTCACCTGGCAACTCATGCTTCGTGTGTAGCGAGCTTACCACCTGACTTCCCACAAGTCTGTAAAGTGGCTGGCAGGCCTCTCTTCCTGCCAAAGCCTGTGCCAAACGGAGTGTGAGTATCAATTTCCCGATGCAGCCTTCTCCATTATAGAAACCCTGGCATCTGGGGAAGAGTAGATGACTTTTTCTCCAGCTCTCCGATGTGTATTTAAGAGACTTATCTGCTATGCGTTTCGGTTTGCAGTAAGAAGGAAAACTTCGATAACTCCCAAAGTCACACTGGCCTTGAGTCAGTTCGTGAGGCTCTGTGTTTTCTTGGCCTTGGCTGCTACCAGTTCTACAGCTACTCTTGTGTCTACCTTGAGCATGATCCAAAAGTCCTTTCTCCTTGTAGAGAATTAACATTGCCCCACAACTCCTCAAGTGTGGGCCGGTCACCATTCCCACAGCAGTCAGCTATTCTGTCTAACTGACTCTGCCTTGAGTAACTCTGTCCAGCTGCTGTGTATCAGGCCCTCTAGGGAAAGTGTTTCCTATTTTATTTTGTTATTGTCTTTAGTTTAAAGCAATTTCAAATCTAACACAGGGCCTGAAGCATGAAAAGTCAGGCCCTCTCGCTGTCTACATAGTCTCAGAGGAATCCCAGGGAAGTTAATCCCATCAGCGAGATCTAGTATGAATTCATTCATCACCTCCTCCTGAAGAGTCTGCTAAAGATCATCCTGCCCAGGGGAGTCAAAGATCTTTGGCAGGATTTGGTGAGATTTCATGAGCTGGCAGCCCTCGAGCATATGCAAACGGAGCAGCGATTTCACCTCTGCACACCAGCTCATTACCGATTAAGTCTTGTTCTCAAAATGAACATTCTTTCAAGTCTACATGCGCCACTGAGCGAGGCTGTGATAGAGATGGACATGTCTTCTTTAACTCCAAGAAGAGGTAAGTTTCACTTTTGTGACAACTTAGTTGTAGAAGTGAGAGTGCAGTCTTCATTGGCTTCGATTAATCTAGGTTAATAGGAGAGCCTCCCTCCTGCCAGTTAGCAAAGAACCCACTCCTTTCATTCTCGAGGTACAGTGTGATCAAGTCCTGGGGCCCTTAGTCCAGGGACTAACAAGGTCCCTCTGACCATTAAACTGTAGTCCACGGAGTTGTGATAGAGACCCCACACACTTGGGGTCAGTCTTCTTTGAGGTCTAAGTGTGAGCGCTCACTTCTCCTGAATAAATAGCTCTCTATTTCCCACCCCTTGCTCCCTCTACTCTCCGGCTGCGTGTGAAAGTCTTTCCAATGGACTTAGATGTTTGAGAAACACAAGTTGGGAAAAGTCTTGTCTTAGGAAACAATCTCTGGGGGTCACTGCTCAACTTCAGCAAACCTGCTACTTCCTCTGCAATTGCTGTTGTGTAAACCAACATTCGTTATGTACTAGGTACTGTTTTGGTGCATTTATTTATTTCAAAAACTACCAATGTGATGCATACACATATGGCAGACACATGAATTGAGAGCGCAAAGAACTTGCCCAAGATTACACAGCGACCAAGTGGTAAAGCCAGGTGATTACAGTGCATGCTCTTAACCACTGTGCACTACAACAGTAACACCACACAGTTCACCAATGAACACATACAAACACTTGGGAAAGTTTCTGGAATATTCTCAACAATATTCTCTGGTTATTCTTACATGTGTGGAAAGCTATAAAGGAAGGGTAATCCACACAGGAATATTGTAAATACTACACTACATTAAAACAAATGCTTCTAAGTTCATATAATACCCTCTCAATGTTCATATAATACCCTCTCTGTTCTTAGTGGTGACTAGAGATTTGATCATCTTCTCATGTTATTCCATAAGGAACTCGGTGTGATTTCTCATATTGTCCCTCCTTTATGACATTTTTTCACATAGAAGACGAGTTTTCTCTAGTTGCTTGTGTAAGGGCAAATACAAATTGCAAGTAGCAAGTGCAATTCTCATTTTGGAAAATGAGGGAAGAGACTCCCCTTGCTGCATTTTTGGAGCAAAAGCTAAAGAATGTAAGGTACAGTTAAAATAGAAGGCAAAGTTTCAGTATTGAATGCATTAATACCGCTCCTATTTTCCTCAAATTATTATAGAATAAAATCTTCTAAAATACCTACATTTTAATTTGGGAAAATGCTGTTTAAGAATAATTGAATCATTCTTACAGTTCCTAAAATGAATAAACAGAGCTAAGCAAGAATTAGGCAGTGAGAGTTTTGGACATACAATGTCATTTATGTAGGAGAGAATATAAACATTTGGCTCTTATTCTTTAGAGAAAAATGCAATTTAAACATTTTCCAGGTTATTTTTTGTAACAATGGTAGTTTTTAGAACTGGGGCTGGTAAATACTTGCTGTAAAGGTCTAGACAGAAAGTATTTTAGACTTTGTGCAGCACATACAGTTTCTGATATATATTCATGTGTGTGTGAAACAAATCTTTAAAAAATGTGAAAAATATTCCCAAATCATGGCCTATACAGAATCGAATAGAGACTGAATTGGCCAGGAGGTTGTAACTTTCTGATCCCTGGTATAAAACAATGCTTACAACAGAACGGGGGCAAGCAGTTAGGGAGGGGGAGGGGGAGAGAAAAATCAGGGAAGGGACAAGCATAAAAGATCAAGATGATGAAGATGGCATGATAGGTGTGGAAATGAAATAAAAGAAATAAAATGAGCCTTCACAGGTGATATAATGGTGGGGGGTGAGAACTTCGGGAAATACAATGATGTAAACCTTATATATGCACATAAATATGTAAACAACAAAATGATTAATTAAAAAAAGAAAAGGAAATTTAGTAAGAGTTGTACGATTTTAAAAAGTGATGCTCAATTTCTGCCTCAAAGTGTGATTCCCGGGTAATTCTTGGGAGCTTGCAGAAGTTCAAATTCCTGGCCCAGACTGTCTAGATCTAAACTCTGGCAACCTGCACTTGGCCAAGCTTCTCCAGGTGATTCCTACAGCCCCTCAATTGGCAAACATCTGCTTGGGAGCAAAACAACACTTTCGCCACACATTATAAAAGCTGAAGCTAAAAGGGTGAATCCAATTGCCTCTTTCCTCAACCTATACAGGAACAATCCTGCTTCCACATGTAAGTTAGGTGAGTTAGCTGGATGTCAGGGACTTCTTGATGTGAATTAGTCCAAGAAAAAGTCCTTTCCCTCCTATTTGAGTCACCAAAAGTTGGTTGTCCCTTGAACAGGCATATCTACCAGTGCTACATAGAGAAAGAATCAGCAATTTCCAAAATTAAATTGAACATTTAATTATTCACTGGGTGTTATAAAATAAAACAAATAATGTCACCCTGTAAATCTGGTGAATTTGAAAGGTATTTCCTAAACACTGATGGCATGGAATACCAATGTTTATGCTTTTTTTTAAGCAGTCATGATTCATAGAACTCTATGTGATTCAAAGAAATAATCCAGGAAGGTAAAGAGAAATACAGGATGAGCTCACTTGTATGCGGAACATAGGGGAAACAAACAAACAAACAAAAAGGACAAGTAAAATCTAAAACTGTCAGCAGAACTGAAGCATAAAGCAAGAGAGGAGGGGGATAAATTGTGGTAGGGATGGGCACAAGACCATTAAGATGCTGATTCATATGGGACAAGGTTGTAGGAGAACCCTGGGGAATAGAATGTTGTAAAATGTGTGTGTGTGTGTGTGTGTACAATCAAAACAAAGAAGGTAAGAAAGAATTATGAGAGGTGAGAACAATCGTTTGACCACACAGCACCCACTTCAGGCACGAGACAACATGGCATGGTACATGTCACTCAAAGCTTTTTAGAACCCTCTTAGGTTGTAACAGCTTGCCATGCTGACAATGATTCAAAGATTCAAAAGTAAGCACATCATATCACATCACCCCTAAATGCAAGGTAACTCCTTCATCTGCTTCTGAAACAAACACAGAGACAGAGATGGTTGTAATTTTGGCTTTATGAGCTTGTTCTAGAACTAATCTGTAAAAAGATGAAGGTCTACTATTTCTCTGGCACTAACTGCTAATTTACATTCTTGGTGTGGAATAATGCTTAGCAAACCCACGACCTGGTGTATGAACAACTTTTCAGTTTAGAATAGTGTTCTTAAGTCAGACTTTACTTAGATCTTCAACTTAGCATATGAATATATACAAATATAGCCTCTAGATGGGAAATGCTGGGCTTGTGAAATCTAAAATTATTTCCCTCTTCTTGGTGACTGCTACAAGCATGAAATTGAGGCACCCCTCCTTAGCTAAAAAAATCAGTGTGTACAGAAAGTCAAGCAACTATCTTTTTTTTTAAATCTAATCATCAAAAGTTAAGAGAACAAAATGATAATATCTGATATTGGCAAAGTATGCAGAAATCAATAGTCTCACAGCTGTTGTTGGCAATACAGATTCACAGAACCTTTTCCTGAGAACTGTGTGATAGCATCAACAATCCATTGTAGAAATCCTCTAATGTGCCATTTCTATATCCCTGTTTTATTTCCCTACAGAAATACCCACTTGTGTGCTCAAAAAATACATACACAGGGTTTTCTACCAGGACATTGTTTAAAACAGCACGAAAATATATGCCCAGATAGATCAAAGGCTAAATAAATGATGCCCTTTCCTTCCTATAGCATTCACTGTCTCATGAAAAAATTAAAGTGAGGTAGGTCTTCATACAGCAACAGCGATGCCCAAGATAGATTTTTTTTTAAAGCTTCAGAATCCTGTGGAATGCTATACAATTTCCTCTCCAAATGGCTTGCTTCCTATTACCTCCCCGGGTTATCACTTTATTCCTAGTTTGTAGAGAACTCACATCTGGATTGCTTTAATGTTAGAGTTCTCTGACCTCGGGAGAATTAGAACTGCTGTTCAGCTATATATCATTCTCCTCATTCTCCTTCTGTATGTGATGATGGGTGCTACTGAAAACTGGACCCTCGCAAATTATTTCAAATCAATAAGAAAGAAACTTAGATATTTTATTGGAGCGGTGGGGGAATATTATTTTAAAAGCAGAATTTCTCGATGAAAATGAAGAATTCATAAAAGCAACACCTGCCTTTTACCCCCTCCAATGAAATAAGTCAGAAATAGAAAGTTAGAAATGAAAATACCCTCATCCCTGATTCAATTGTTCTCCACTGGTAAACATACTAGTTTGGAATTCTCTAGACTTCTTCCAAGGCATCCGCTTCATTTATCTGCATCTGGGTAGTGCCTGCTCTCTCCCCTAAATATTCCTTTTTTTGTTCTATCTTAAAACAGCAGACTTTGTAGATCCTCTTGTCAGCTGCCACCATCAGAGGAGGTTCAGATGCCTTTCACCCTGTGTCATGACTCCAGATTCACACTCCTGGAGGATGGCAGATCAGTGGGTCACACATTAACAGTGATTTGTGATTATGTTGTAACTACTGAGAAAGCCCAAGGTCATTGCTAGCTCATGATCTTTAATCATATCCGCTCTGTTTTTTACTCTGTATGCTAACAGAGCCACATGCTCCAGGGTCAGTATATGGACAGTTTTCATGGTCTGTCACTCAGCCTATGGCAGGATCTCTCTAGGTCCCAGAGACCCATGTCCAGCTCACTAACAAACTCCTTGTATGTTATATTAAGGCTAACAAAAGTCTCAACTCATTACAGAATCAAAAATCCCATATTCTACCAAATTGTGTCCATGTTATCAAATGTCACACATCTCATAATTGAAGTCACCTAGTTAGGTATGGGTAAGACCAGCAGTGTAATCCATCCTGGGGAGAAATTCCTCTCCAAGTGGGCAGTCTGTTGTGGGTTATAAGGTCTGGGAATAACCTTCTATGGCTCCTGACTCTCCCACCGGACACCTTCAGGCCTGCAGCTCAGCCTTTAAGATCATCCTCCCCTTTTAGCAATCATAACAGACATTGGGCACTTAGTAGTTTGATCAGCAGAGCATTTAGCCTCACCCATTTTTACACTGTTTCAAATACTCACCATGATCATGCATCACTAGCCTAATTGAATAGACTTAATTAATTAAAGAACCTTTCTATGATGCTTTATTCATAACCACAACAATCAAGTGGTTACTTCTCAGAGTCATGTTTTCCAAAGTTACAATGCAGAGTGCTAGACATCGAAAACACATGCAATATGGTACTTAATATAAGAAAATACAACTTCTACTGGCACATAATCAGAGAGGGCAAACCATCGAAAGTGACTCTTGTGCTTTTTTACCTTTAACTATTTTAAAACAAAAATGCATTGTCCACTTGTAAAAGAGAGTCGTCACCAAACAGTGTGGCCTGTTAATGATTGATGCTACAGTAAAGTGAACACATAATCACTAATCCTTAAGAAAAAGATCAAAAGCCTAAATCAAAACGAAACAGGGATAGTAATAACACTGACTTGGTATTTGTTTTGAAAGACCTGGTGCAAAGCTAAAAGCAAATTTTAGTATTAAAAGCAGATGGCACACAAAGACCTTTGTAAAGTCCATGGTCTAAAAAGTTCTTTAATATCTCAACAGGGGACACCCAACCATTTACAGGTAGGATTGTTTTAAGTAACCTAGTTTATAATCACTGAAAGAATGGGCAACTATTCAAAGGAATGAAAAAACAATAGATTTTAAACCAAGACTATAAATAGAAATGGGTCGCATGTTATGGTGGAATCCATGATTGCCTCAGTGGCCTCATTTCCTTAACAACTGACAGGACATTCATATCCACTTGCATTTGTGGAAGGAGGTGGCAGAAAAGACTAGACAGCCCTCAAAATTCCTCAGTGAAAGGCAACCGAGCAATGACTACCGGGAAGCTTCCATTCATCTTTACTAGCTATGATACGCAGTGAACATATTATTAATGCTGGAGATTTAGAAAATGGAAGAAATTAAGTGTTTGATGCTTGCACCAAAAAGACAGTTTGCAAACAAGGAGGGTGCAGGCCAAAGCATGGCATATTGTTATGAAGCAGCTTTATCCCGAAAAGGTGTTGTCTGCTCATTCATCATGGTCATTGGGTATAGTTTAAGATATTTTAAATTGATAAAGTGTTGGTTAGTGGATCCCTATCAACCTGGGGGAAAGTTTCCTTTGGCTTAAGCTTTCCAGGGGTATGAAGAAGAAACGACCCAGTCAGTCTTGCAAGGAAGTAAAATTAAGCTTTGTTTATCAACCTGGCTTTGTCCCTGCAGTGGTCTCCCTTTGTTTTTTAATAATTATCCCAGTGTGGGCACCATACTGACTACTGAGATACAAGCTACAGAGAGTCTTTGAAGAGACAAATCCCTAAAAGAGCTTTCAATTATTATCTTGTAAGTTTCTGTAACTAGATTATAGGCACCTTGGAGGTAGAGCGCTTCATATGGCTTTACTAAGCTTGGCTTGATAGTAGAACCCTGCTACTCATTCATGAAAGAAAGAGGAGGAAAAGGGAAAAGAAAGAAGTACAGCCTTCTCTTCTAGGACACGATGGAATGCTCTCCCCCCCCATAATTGGAAGACTGCCTAGGTAACACCTTGCTAGGAAAATCTATTAAAATAGTTTATTTCTCTTTAGGAATAAGCCTAACCATCACAAAAATAGCCTAAACGGCACTGTGTAAATGAAATCTCCTTGATCCTTAATCTGTATGTTATAATTAAAATGAAAACATCTGCAGCCATTTTGTATTGATGACAATTTAGAATTTTTGAGTTGACCTTTATATAGTTAAAATCAAATTGCCTAAAATATATTCCATGTTTCCTCCCTTGACCTTTAAGAAATGAAGGCAATTAGTGTCTACAATTAATGAAGTTAGTGATTTTAGCTCTTGGGCAGCAGAAGCTCTATGAAGATTCCTCATACCTATCCATTAACAAAAAAAAAATGTTTTAATTTTCAGTACATGTTTTTGGTTCCCATGGAAACGGTTCAGTGAAAGTGTGAAATGTTACATATTATTTAATATCTTATATTCATATAAATATTGCCAGAAGACATGTCATCTTTATTTTAAGTATAAAGTATCATGGGAGTTTAGCAAAAGAATATATTAAATTCAAACTTGTGTGGCCTTTTGCTGCTGATACTTTTGATCTGAAAGGAGCTTCAGTAAGAATCTCAAGGACTTTCTTGAGAAACTAATCAATACTTTTCCGTGGAAACTGTGCTGATCTTATTAGTGAGAATTCATCTAATCATACTACACTCTTCTATTTTGTAGGGGAAAAATACAGGATTTGGTGGACTATAATTTTAAAATTCACTTAGGCTTTTGGGATCATCCCCTAAACCTATGAGCCCTTAATAAGAGAAGTTACTACTGGCTCTCCATTATAATGTCAATTTTCAAAATGAGGACCATTCCAATAAACATAGATTTTCGCTTTCAAACAACTTCATGTCCTATTGACCCATTTCAACAATTAAGCCTAGGCAACAGAGAGTTTTCGGTGAGTAGAAATTTTCAGTTTGTATCTACAAATCTTAGAGATTAGTAAAACACTATTGGAGGAACTCTGGAGATAGTCAACCATTTTCATTTATATCTCTGGTCGTTATCAATTGTGGAACATTGGAAATAACCTGCTCAATTCTATGACGTCTATACAGCGCACTTCCTTCTGCAAAATATATTGAGCATCACGTGAGATCTTAGTAATGGCCGCTGCACCTCCCTGGTGCATCAGTTGCTCTACAGTCTCTCCTAGACGGTTTAGTTCCCTAATGGGACAGGCTTAGGCAGGGACTGTTCCCACACATGTCTCTGCAGTAGCTTCAACTCTTATGTCTGTGTCCTCATACATAGGCCTTCCTCGACTGTAAGCTGATTCCATTCAGGAGACCTGTGTTACTGTTTTTTCCTTTATCCTTGCCTAACCTGTGTGCGATGGAACTCAACGCATTTATATTAGCCTATCCCATCTGGAACACACTTTTCTTAGAGAAAAACCTTCGTGTATTTAACAATGCATAGACAGAGCAATTATTTTAAATAGCTCTAGAAAGGCTTCTTTGCCGATGTTTGAATGCATGATACCTGTTAAATTCCAGAAAATCAACCAGCCTCTTCCCACACATGTAACATTGCCTAAGAGGTTTTTATTTTTTTTAATGTGAGAATGATGCCTGGCCAGCCTTTAAATAGCTCCAGGGTTAAGAGAGATTGTAGCGTATTAGAAAAACATCCACGTGACTGCATTGTCCACGAAAAAGCTAATTTCAAAATGTATCCTTAAGCAAATATCGCCGAGTCCTTTCCAGGCTCAAACACTGAGATGTACAAGTGAGGTGGTTGCCCGGACACGGCACAATGCTACGCAGGACCTGTGCTGCTCTCTGACTCACTGCCTGACCTTGTCACTCCTCTTCTTCCTATGCCTGTCAGTGCATCTACGAAATGGCAAAAAAGCAATCCCCCTGAGCAGAGCTTCCTCAGAAAGGCTGTTCTGCGAGGCACAGATCTCAAAAACAAAAATCAGTATCAAGAAAATGCCCTGAGCAACACCATCCATCTCAGTAGTAAAAAGGCCCCAATTGCATATTAAAATCTTTGATAGGAAGCATTTTTAAACATTCTCTGTCTCCCTACTCATCCCCTTACCGTAGATCTTCCTTCAGAGCGTGCGACACCAACCAAAGAAACAGGTTGCCACAGGAGCAAACAACCCAAACTGCTTCACAAAAGCCACCGCTTTGAGGCAGAAACTCACTTTCTGACAGTGTCACGGTTTCTTTCCAGGCAACCACATCCCTCTGGGGAAGGGACACGGAATATTTGACTTATTGGCACTAAGACTAGTTCAGCTAAGGGGTGCGGCAGTCTGCGGTATGTAAAATGTGTTCCTGTGTGAGGCTCGGCATAATCCCCTTTATGTACACAGTAGTAATTCGATCTCTATAGGATCTTATACATTATTGATTGTTCTGTTCTCCCATCTTACCACTACACGTTCCCAAACACTGAGCTAACCCCGTCTGTTTCTACTAATGAAAGTGATCTATTTCCCTTCTGCTATACCAGCGATCTCTCCACTGCTTAAAAATCTGTCTAAAAACCATTAAATCAGGTCTGTGGTTTGCAGAGACTCACTCAACTAGGGACCCTAAGGAGAGTATTAAAGCTTGTTTTCTAACCTCACCAAACACATCAAAAATCAACATTGAATATTTCCCACTTCCAGAGGCCTTATTCTGGAGAAATCTAAAAAGATCCATTGACTTGTTCTCTGGTCATTGTTCATACTGTCATATGGGAGGTAGTTTTTGATAACTTTACAAATTCCTGTGATAAGATGACTAGTCTCAACCCATTGTATTGTATGGAATTTCAGTTCAGTTAACATGATGAAGCCTCTTTTACCTGACGTCCTCATGATATCTCACACTCACTGCTCATATATTAGAGGTAAGATTTCCAGATACAGAGGTCTCTGTTTTTCACCCATTATTTAGAAAGCAAAGTTAGCTCGACTTAGGTGTGTGATCCAAGCCGGAAAGAAACTACATACCAGGCATGAATCATGGAGGCTTTTATTTCTTTTAAGAAAATGTCATATTTGTTAAATTTTAAAATGTACTTTTTTCATGAAGACGAACATCAACAAATAAATTAAACAGAAAACTGCTAAATGGGAGAAAATGTACCATTAGATTATTTCAGGAATATTTTAACTTGAAAAATATGTGTGAGTCAAAAAAATACAGACTGAAAGCATGATTAGCGAGTTCAAGTTATACATTAACACCATGGCTTTTATTTTAAAGGGTAAATTCTTTTTGATCAAATGGTAAATGCACTCACAAAATGGATTCTATCCAGTAATGGACATTAAACAGAAGTAAAAGTACGGAAACATATTTGACATTCAATTCAAAGTTTGCAAATCTTGTAAATCATTTGACCCAACAAACTACAGATAAAATTTAGAGTAATATTATTTGACTAAAATATTTGAATTAAATAGAATATTTGAACCATTAAAACATAACATTTGGTATAATTAGATTTTTTCATATTGCTAGAGTCAGGGAGTATATTTGGTTTATTTTAGTATCTCCTAAATCACTTAGCACAGTTCAATACATATTGGTTCAATGAAGTAATTCTCTTTCATTTTTCCTGCTAATTTTCTTTTTTGCTTTTGATATTCAAAGGTCATTTTAAATGAGAAAAAATATAATGGCTTGGCAAACCCATTAAAATTCATCCCTTTCCTCAGAATGTTTTGCTGAATTAATTAATCTATTCATTGATCAAAGACACGGTGACTGAAATCATGTACTATTATGTGCCAAGCACTATCTGAGGACTGGCATGGAGATGAATAAACCCAAGATTTCTCAACACACTCCCCTGCTAGTGAGAAAGGCACAAACATAGATCATTAAAATATAACTATCAAAAGTAATTCACATTAGAGCATTATGATCCTTCTCCATCAAGTTGGGGTACACATTCATTAAATTGCTTCTAATTTTTTACCCTCCAATGTAAGCAAAATTTCCATAGTTCCTCCTTAGATTCCTACCCATACCCCTTAGTCCCCTCATAGTCCAGGGATATTTATTGAGTACGAAGAGATCGTGTTTGCTGACAAATACAGGGAAAAGGAGAGCTGAGGAAATGCAGTTTAGGTCTACCAAGGTTTTCACCTCTGTTGTTGCCACAAGGAACTGGATTTCCATAACAGGTTTAAGTTTAAAGGTCCTAGTTCTTTCAAATCCTAGGCCAAGCATTTCTTCCTATTTCTCATCCTGGTCCAAGGCTCTTGTAACCATCCCGGCCACAGACCTAGACAATGTCTAAACTTACAATGAAATAGAAGTCTTGGTGTTCTTTCTTTCCAACGACTCTCAGCAAGCAGCAATTTGGCTAACCATCTATTCCTATAATACTGAACCTTGATTCTTCCTGGGCATCAACTTAATCTCAATGCAATTTTTTTTTTAGTTTCTTGACTCGATGATATTCAAAAGATATTAAGAATATTGAGAAGGGCTACTTTTTCAAGCCACAGTACACCTTTTCCTTCGAGCATCAGGCACATAAAAACTTTCAATTTCTATAACAATGGTTGCGGGCTCAGGCTCTCCCTGCATTAAAAAAAAATCCGCCTCTAGTTGATTTCTGTCCATCTCTAAACACAAAATAGTGCCTCAATGATACTTACTATTTATTGTAAGTCTATTCTTAGTGTTTCAGAGATTTCTTGTGCTTCCTTCCCAATGTTTGCTTAAATTCTAGAATTGGTGGAGAAGCCAAGAATCAAAATATGGAATAACTATTACAAGGGAAAAATTGTATCTTATATGACACATAGAAGACAATGTTGTTACTAATGTGTATTAAAGCATCAACAACACAAAAGAAAAAGGACATAAATAGTTTTTAGAAGAAGATAAACAAATGGACAATAAGTCTGTGATGGCAGGAGAACAACGGGTAGGACAATGATGTAAAAAAATGAAAGAAATGATTTTTAAAAATGATTTATTTAGTTAAAAAAGATACTAATGATAATGCATTAATAACACCAGCTGTTAGATTGATCCCAAAAAGGTGCTCATTAGGTGTGAATTTCAAATAGACAATGCCTATTTTTAGCTGAAGAATGTCACAAACATCACATACTTATTGTAAAAAAGTAACATAAATTCAAATTTAACTTCATTATGTCACAAGTATACTCATGATGGAAAAAGTGTAAGTTAAGATAATCATGTGATTCCATGTTGCATCAGGAAAATGGATCACAGAAACATCCAGTGTCCCCAAAGCCTCTGCAGGTTTTTGCATGGGATAAATGATCACATGTGGAAAAAGTACCTTGTGAATGGGAAAATCCTGTATGAGTGGCATCATTGTTATAACCACTGAACTATAGGTAGAAGACCTCATGCTCATTTGTTGCTGACCAACATATAATCATGATGATTAAAGAGCAGTTGTTTGATGAAGATTTAAAAACTATAAATGAATACATGACTACACTCTCTATGCATCTCTCTCTCTATATATACATTTATATTCATATGTGAGTATGTCTACCTGTATCTATAGGTGTATCTAGAAATGATCCTATGTTCTATGTAGTGATGTAGATATGGGTTTGCTGGGATAGTTCTCAATCAGCTGGATGACTTGGAATGATTGTGGTTCTTTAAAGCTGAGAAGTCCCACAAGACGGTCTTTGTGTTTGTTTCTGGTGATGATTTATCCCGTTTACCACTATGTATTTGTGTGGAAGAGCAAATGCAATGTTTCTCCTTTTTAAATGTATATCAGTACAGTTCTGATACTGATGTTAGCCTTAATTCTATGATCAAATGTGGGAAGGTATTAGGATCACAATGTTATATTGCTGTAAAAATAATTCTATAACACTCTCTAGAATGTCACCTTTATTTATAACAGCCAGATTATCAGCACTATTGTGAAAAGTTAATAATTTTTTGACTCTTCTGTAGGTCTGTGATATTGCCCGAGGTATTTGGGAAGAGGACATAGAGATTAATTAGAAAAGTCGCATCCATGTCCTTGCAGCCTACATTTTTAAGGCAACATCAATATAGATTCACTAAGAATAAAAGAAACAAGATTGAGCAAGATATGGACACATTGATTTCGTTTCTTAGAGTCTAAAAGACTCACTAAAGAGTAATGAGGTTTTAAAGAAAGAGTATTAACTATTTCAAGTCACAGTGGTGTTCTCACGGGGAACAGCTGGTGAAATTATGCCCTGAGATGCCAGCTAGATTGTTGTGGCAACATCTCCACAACAAATATTTACTGAGTACCTACTGTGCTGCCAAGCATTGCTCCTGACACTGTGACTCCAATAGTGGAAAAAGAAAAGAAAGAGAAGAGAAGGTGTCCACTGACATGGAAGTTTATGTTATAGAAGTAGGAAATGAATAATTATATAATCAAATAGATTAAAAAGATGAAAGCAGTGGCGTTACAAAAGAAACACAGCTGAAAATGAGTTAATGATGATAAATGTCTAATAGCTTAAATGTGACGAAAAACATGAAACTTGAAGCCTCACCAGACTCTCGTAGGAATGCATCCTAATGAGAAAGTACACTAATTAGAATCAACATGCTAGCAGTTCACCTTTCTGTTAAATTAAATGAGAATTGAAAAGGCATTCAGAAATCAATTTATATCTGTTTTATATCTTTTTTCTATTTATCGTTACATATATTAGCTGAGTTCTGTTTTGTTTTTTAAGAACTTTACTGATTGTTGGCAAGAATGTATGATGTTGGGAACCCCCTACAAGACTATTGACAGATTTACAAGCAGCAATCTTACAGGACCAAAGATCATTCTTAAAAACACACTACCAAAACTGAATCATAATGATACAGAAAGTGTGAACAGACCAGTAAAAGTACAGAGATTGAATCTGTAGTCAAAAATCTCCCAGCGGAGAAAGATCTAAGATCCTATGATTTGAGGAATGTGTTCCACCAAACACGTGAAGAATTTAACATCCAATCCTTTTCAACCAAAACTAAATTTAGGAAACACTTAGGAAAGATAGGAACATTACAAAGAAAAGTCATAGGTCAATATCCGTCATGAATCTAGATGAAGCAATTCTCAAGAAAACACTAGCAAACTGAATTCATCAACACATTAAAATAATCAGATAGCATGATTAAGTGGAATTCATCCCTGGGATGAAAAGATGTTTTAATATATACAAGTATATAAACAGGATGCACCCCACTGATAGAACAAAACAAAGT
Source organism: Uropsilus gracilis (assembly GCA_004024945.1). NCBI lineage: Eukaryota > Metazoa > Chordata > Mammalia > Eulipotyphla > Talpidae > Uropsilus > Uropsilus gracilis. The sequence goes on along the minus strand of PVHY01007874.1, from coordinate 16,397 downwards.
AGGTGATTGTTTGAATACATGAGTAAAAACGTTGGATGAAATACAGCATGTTTTGCTACTAGGTCAGTCCACCAGGTGTGGGAAATAGTGTATTACCTTGTATATGCAGTCAAGTGTCAAAGCTGAATTCATGAAAAGAGAATAGCATGGCTGTTGCCAGGACCTGGGAAGTGGGGGAATGGATGAAAGCAGACAAAGGGCCACACTTCAAGTTATAAAATGAGTAAGTTCCAGGGAGCTAATGTACAGCATGGAGGCTCGAGTCACCTGCACTGCACTGAGTATTTGAACACTGCACAAAGAGTACATCCTAAGTGTCGTCAATACATGAAAACACCCTACACAGAGGTAATGATGTGAGGTGCAGAGATGCTAACTGTATCTGTCCTGGTGATTATTTAGTGATATATAAACTATGGATCAAATTGTCCATATGGCCACTTAAACATGTATACCGTGCCCTCTGTAGCTCAATAAGCTGTACAAAAAGAATTCAGTGAAACTGATTGACTAGTTGTGGCATAAACTGGCATGACCCTTTTGGAAAGATACTTGCCAATATTCACGAAAATGTAAACTATGCCAGCTCGTTGGTGTATTGTTAGACATGCAAGATAAGTAAATAATCCAAAACAAGAATAAGACACTCTACGTGCAAGCATGTGTCAGCATAGTCTTTGGAACTGCAAGGAAAGGGATTCAGCTGAGCTACCCGACCAGAGGACAATGGTGCATTAGAGTGCACCCATATTGAGTATTATACCATTATTAAATAGGGTGGTTAGTAACATTTGGCACAAAGCTCATCATTTAGAAGATTTTAAATATGAACTTACTCAGTGACATTTTAGTGACATTTAATCGGTTCCAAATTCAGCACATGAAAATTATCTTCTCCTCCTCAACTCCCATTTTAACCATCCCTAAAGCAACATTTATTCCCCTCCTGTCTCTTAAAATGACTAACGTCACTGCCATCCACTTAGGCACCTAAACTAGAAACCTGAGAAATATTTTCAAGTCCCCTGTCCTCACCCTTCTCATAGTCAACAAGTCGTCTATACTTTCTGACATGCGATTTTTTTTCCCTTTGTGTATTTGAGTCAGGTCTTCAATGTCTCTAAGAAGGACTTTAAAAGGAACCTATTGGTCTGTCTGTCTTCCTAGTCTAAGCTTCTCTACTGACAACTTGAAACACATCTGCTGCCAACCTTTGTCTCAAAATATAAATTAGATGATGCCATTCCCTGGTTCAAATGATTTGTTCTGGAGAGGTGGGTATTAATTTGTTAAAACTTCATAGACACAACCAATTTGCTCACCATCTCACTCATCCTACTTCCTCAATAAAACCTCTTTTTGGTTCTCTCCACTCTTTTTCATTCCTTAACTCTCCCGCTTTTTGGCATTTGCACAAGCTACTCATTTTTGTCAAGGCTCTCCTCCCAATCCTGGTCCTCACTTGTCTTTGTAAATTGTATTTCAGATTCAACTGAAAACTTCTCCCCAAACTTCAACCTGAAATGTTCTTCCTTCCCCATAATCCTGTCCTTATGATAAAAACAGGTAGACTTGTCAGACTTGTTTAATGCTTAATTGAACACATAGCTCCTTCCTTTAAAAATGTGTGACTATTTGGGCATTTGAGACAGTTTTGTATCAATCTTCCTTTCCTTCATAGCACCCAACAGGCTATGTTAAAAAAGGATTGAGACTATTAAGAATGATTGAATTAATATGGATTGGAAAAAGCATGACTTACGATCTTTTCATGGTGCAAATACTTGAAAATCTCCTAAATGACAAGGGGAAAATAATAGCACAATTGAAAATGAAACACATATTTTCTTATACACTCAAGTAGCATATTTTCCAACCTCCATGATGAAATTTGATATCAAATATTTTCAATAAATTTGCTAAAGAATTCTTTACATCACAAAATAATTTTCATATGCAATTTGGCATTGAATAATTCATGGGTGCCCCCTTTTCATTTTAGGTATTGTTTACATCTGCATGCTATTTAAACAATTTAGATTTGCCATTAGTCATTTTTCTACTCATAATTTCTGTCAGTTGGTCAATGAGGACGCTTCACTTTTGTTGCAGTGACAGCTTCTGAAGCACAGAATAAAATGATTTATAAATGGGTTACCCATACCTTGGTCTTTGAACTCCACTACCTCATCCACTTGAGAGTATGGACTGTGTAGTTTTTAATGGAAAATAATATTAATTACATTTTTCTCATTGCAAAATCAATAGGTTCTCATTAACTAAAAGCAAAGATGCAGATAAGCAAAAGAAGGCAACAAAAAATGACCAACTAGTCCATCTACCCAGAGATAGACACAATCATTGTATATCCTTTCCCTTCATGGTCATATATTTATCCCTTCATTCATCATCCCTTCAATCATCCATCAAATATTTATGCGCCAGGAACATCTCGACATCTTGAAGACAATTGAACAAAAGAGACAAAGGACCTGCACTAATGGAAGCTCAACTCTAAAGATGAATACAAACAATAAATAAGTGATGCATGTATTTTAAAATATTAGACAGCTTCTAAGAGATACACAGAAGATGAATGCAAGTCAAGGAACAGAAAGTAAGGTGAAGGGTTTGATTAGATAAAGAGGTCAAAGAATACCTATTTGAGATGTTAGAATCAAGGCAGAGATCGAAATAAAGACAGGAAAGGTCATGTGACTGAGGGAAGGTCACTGCAAATGCAAGAAGGTAGAAATGGGCTTGCTACATTTAAGGAGGACTAAACATGTCAAATGTGTTTGGAACACAGAGTGAAATGGTGACTAATAATAAGAGCTGAAATCTTGACAACAGTTGGCTGTCTGCCATAGAAAGAAGTTCCTATTTTAAGTATCAATGAGAAACTATTATAGAATTTTAAATGGGCACAGGGCATAATCTGATGTTTATTTTGAATGGAATTCGAATGGTTGCTACATAGTTCCGAGAAGATAAAGTCAAAAGTGTGGTGATCAGGTGTCTCTGGACAACTTTTGAGAACAGAGTTGACAAGATTTGACAACTGAAGTGAGAGGAGTTAAGGATAAATCCTAGAATTTTGGCCAGGACACAGGGATCACCTCACAGCTACCTTTCTGGTGAAAGTCTTAAGGTCTACTTAGCAAATTTCAATTACTGAAAAAGGTCTTACCAGCCAAAACCCTAGAATGGCCAAGGAAAGCTGATGAGGAAGTGAGATTTGAAACATGACAGAGGCGAGTTATCTGGAGGAACAATCTCTGGTTGGAGGAAAGGGCAAATGCAGTGTGAGGCAGGGGCGTGGCAAGCGTATTCTAGAAACCGTAAGAAGACCAGTGTGACAGGGGCTTAGTGAGGAAGAAGTAGAGGGGGAGAAGAAGAGAGGATGGGGTCAGAGAGAAGAAGGGTGAAGGCAGGAGGCCAGGCCAGTCAGTCATTCGGGGCCTTTTAGGAATTTCTCAGCAGTCGCGAAATAGGACAGACGATGCAAATACTCCACGGTGGGGCCATATCTTCCAGTAGTTTTAAGATGTTGCTGTACTGTCACCTGTTTTCATAATCTCTTCAGTATATTGTCATTAGTATGTGTGTCCCCCTGTATGCAATTACTCGCTTAGCTCTAGTTATGACCAAATTTTCTCTTTCTCACTGATTTTTAGCGATTTGAATATCGTCTACATTAGTGTGCATCTCATCAGGGGTTATTCTTCTTGGAGTTCATTCGATTTCTTACATCTGTGAATTTGTGGTTCTCAATTTGGGAAAATTTCTTGATATTGGCTCAGTTCACTGATGCTCTCTTAATATTTCTCTTTCTTTTGTCCCTGCCTGCCTCAGTTGGAATAAATACTGTTATTTCTTTCAGCTCACTGTTCTCTTCTGTAAGACCGAATGCTTGTAATCACACCCAGTGTGCTTTGCACTTCAGGTACTGCATTGCTTTAATCCTACTCATTATGTGTGGTATTTTTTTCTCAACATCATGCTATTTCTGTCCAGTTTCCTGAACAGATGTGCTTAGACACACATATATATTTCTATGCATCTAGTGCGCACACATGTTCCTTGCACACACATTCTATGCATATATGCTCCTTTCTTAACATATCTCTGCTAGTTCTGGGATTTGTTATTTACTTTGGTAATTTTTTTCCTCCTCATTGCGACAGGTCACATTTTCCAGCTTCTTCGCAAGCAAGAAATTCTATCTTTAGCTTTCAAGAATGTGCTGTCATTTAAAAGCAATGTGAAACTCGATGCCCCCATGTAGTTAATTTTTTTCTTTTATTTGTTTAAATCGATCACACACATGCACACACACATATTTCATATTCTACCCCAAAGTTCTCCCCCCACCTTTTCACCCAGCAACCATCTTCATCTCTTGTGCTCCCCGTCCAATTCCTTCCCACCTTGCTCTATGCTTCAGTTCTGCTAACAGTTTCAAATTTCTCTTGTCCATTTCTCCCCTCTCTCCCTCATAAAAGTGAGGCCATCCCAGCTTTCTCTTTTGTGGTACCAACAGGACCTGCCAGGCTCAGGTTTTTGTGTGCTAGGTGGCTGACAACATTTAATATGAAGGGAATTCAGCCTCAATAACCTCAATAAAGTGACACCATTGTGAGGTTTCAACTCTGTGATCCACCCATCCAAAAATCTTCCTCCTCTGATTTGTAGGAGCAGGAACTGTCTCCAGGTGTGTGTGAACTGCACTGATTGCCAAGCCTGCTCCTTTCCACAATGTCGGCTCTCAACCCCGGGTGACTTCTGGGGGTGAAAGCACAGAGTGGATGCCTGGAAGCTCAGGGACATCCCCTCTGCATTTCTTCCATAAGCTTCATCTTCCTTGTGCCACTTTCTATCCTCCAGCTACATGACCTATAGGTACCCCCTCCACTACCACTACCTTTGTCTTCCCAGTTTCTTTCTGGTTTTGATTATATATATTTTCCTTCTCCCCCCATAATCTCACCCGTCAACCACCACCATGGTCCCTGTGATCATCCCTCCTCAGTCTTCGCCCTCCCTCCCCAGGTCTTAGTCATGTTCTCTCAGCTTATAGTGAGTTAGTCAGGCTCTCTCCTTCACTGGCCTGTGCAACCAGAATGGGGGGGGTTGTGTCTTCCCCATGATTGTGTGGCCCAAAGTGTGCTTGTGCTAAGTGTGCACACCTGGACCTGGGAAAGGGAGGGGAGAGACAGAGAGAAAGAAAGAGAGAAAGCAAGAATGAGCATGAGAATGAACAAGTGCAAGAGAGCTCCAGCAAGAGAAGTCAGAGGGCTAGAGAAAGAGTGTAAAGATTCCTGGGGGGTCAGGGGAGTCACTTGTCTCCTTCCCACCCCCTGACCCCATCCCCCACCAGGTCCTTGCCCTGCCCTGCCCAGTTTATCTATGTAACTGCTAAAGGCAATAAAGAACCTACACAGACTAGTGAAGCCTGACGCTGACCCAACAACCGGAATTGAGGATGGGATGGCTGTGCACCACTCAACAAGGTGAAACGTCCTCTCAGCCTGGGCTCTCTCTCCTTGAGATGGGGCCTAGAGAGATGCCCAGGACACTTAGGTGGAGAAAAGAACTCTGGCAGCTGATTGTAAACAGAGTGAAGGGGATAAAAGGAGAGGCAGGGAGCCCACTGAGGAGGCTGTGGTGCAGAGGGGAGTGCTACATGCTTCAATGTAGACAGAGGACAGAAGGATTTCCTAACAGAATGAGTGAATTATGAGAAACAACACTATCTAGAATGATTGCAAGATTTTTAATATTTATTTTCTGCTTTATTTCATGGCTTTGTTTCATTGGGTTTGCTAGTTATTTTGAATTCTAGTGACTTATTTTTCAACTAGTGTCCATGGCATTGAGACTTTAAAACATATTAGCATAGTTATAAATATTACTTATGTCTTCAAATAACTATTTTTTCAAAACCTGTGTATTCAAGAACATTTACAGGGCGGGGGGGCAGATATAAATAACAAAAAAATCAAATCTTGGAAACCACAAACACCAAAAAAATTCAATATTTAATGTTATCAAAGTTATTCAAGTACAAAAATAGAAAGCACAGAAACTAACCACCATAGCAACTCAGGCACAAACCTGACAAAGTCAAAAGCTACCTTCAGGTAGTAGCTTGGAATTTGGGTTTGCATATCAGAGGAGTTCAGCTATATCAGGTCTCCTGCAAAGACTCGGATTTAACAGCCCAGGAGTTCACAGAAAGCTAGACTGCAGAGAGGTACTGCAGAATATCAGGGCTGACCTCAAAGCCCAGAAATGCAGGTGTTGCTGTGTGACACCAGCTCAGACAAGGAAAGGACTAATCCCCCCAAACAGCCCACAGAAACAAGAATTAATCCAAACACAAAAACAGAATTAACCACACTTCATAGACAACAACATGACAACCAATACCAGAGCAGCAGTTACTCAATACATAGAGCAAGCCTGAAGAGAAAACACAGGAAAGAACAAAAATACAAATACTCAAGCTTGCCCAAAGGGGAATGATTCTTCACCAAAAGACCAACAATCTCCTGAAACCAACAAAGAGGACATCAAAGAAATGCACCACATATCAGATAAAGATATCAGACACAACATGATAAAAGTACTCAATGAGATAAGAGGAGATGTAGAAAAATATAAAAAAGAATGCAGCAAAATGAATATTACCATTGTCAAACAGAAGAATGAGATTGAAAAACTAAATAAGAGATTGAAGGAGATAAAGTTTATAAGAGGCGCAATAGGAGAGCTCAAAAATGCAGGGAAAAGCCATGAAAGCAGACTAGAAGAAATTGAAGAATGAATCAGCACACTAGAGGATACAGAAATAGATAGAACAAAGAGAGAAATAGAGATAAAAAAGTAAGAAGACAAGAAAAAATCAGATACATTAAAGGAAGAAAGGAAATATAAGAATTAAAGAAAGGAAATTAAAGAAAGGAAATATAAGAATAATCAGAATCCCAGAAGGAGAATAGAAAGACATAGGAAATGAAAGACTTTTCAAAGCAATATTGGAATAGAATTTCCCAAACTTGAAGATCAAAATGAAAATAGACATACAGGAAGCAAAAAGGACTCCAAACTGCTTTAATGAAAGAAAAACTACAGCCAGACATATCATTGTAAAACTTCCAAGAGCCCAAGATAAAGAAAAAATGGAATGACTAGAGAGAAAAATAGATAACATACAAAGGAAAACCCATTAGGATGACCTCAGATTTCTCTGGAGACACTCCAAGCAAAGAGAGAGTGTAGCCACATCTTCAAAAAACTCCAAGACAAAAAGAGCCAGCCAAGAATACTCTACCCTGCAAAGCTATCCTTCTATGAAGGAAAAATTAGAATCTTCTCAGACAAAGTTTCAAGAAATTTGTTACTATCAAACCCCCACTCCAAGCAATCTTGCAAGAAATCTCAAGTCTAAAACCCTCAGAAGAATAGATAGAAGGAAACATAATAAACCAAGGGAAGCTCAAAATGTCTGCCAGAAAAACAACTCTAGAACCTCTAACATCAATAATCACTCTAAATGTCAATGGTCTTAACTCATCAATGCAAAGACACAGAGTGGTGGACTGGATCAAAAGGCAGTACCCAACATTCTGCTGCCTCCAGGAAACACATCTAATCTCCAAAGATAAGCACAGATTGAAAGTAAAAGGATGGAAAGCAATCCTACAAGCAAAGAGCCCCCCCCCCAAAAAAAAAGGTAGCCATTCTAATAGCAGACAAAGCAGATTTCAAAATTTTAAAAAGTGACAAAGGATAAAGGTGCTCACTACCTAATGGTTTGGGGTACAACCCACCCAAAAGACATAACAATTATCAACATATATTCACCAAATGAGGAAGCACCAAGATTCATAAGACAGCTACTAGCAGAACTGAAAACAAATATTGATGATAACACATACATAGTAGGAGACTTTAACACCCCACTCTCACCAAAGGGCAGATCAACAAAACAGAAACTAAACAAGGAAACAAAAGCTTTAAAGGAATAGCTAGACCAAATGGACCTCACAGATATCTACAGTACACTGTGCCCCCAAGGAACAGAATATACATTCTTTTCAAATGCACATGGATCCTTCTTTGAATTAACCACATATTAGGACACAAGACAAATGTGAATAAATATACAAAAATTAAAATTATACCAGATTTTTTCTCAGATCATAAAGGCATCAAACTAGAAATTAACAAGGAAGAAAAAGCAAGAAGAGTGTCCAACACCCAACACATGGACACTGAACGATGTGCTACTAAATGAAGAATGGGTAATCAAAAAAAATTAAAGAAGAATTTAAAAGCTACTTCAAAACAAACAACAAAGAAGGCACAGCATTCCAAAATGTCTGGGATGCAGCAAAAGCATATCTAAGAGGAAGGTTCATAGCAATACAGGCCCATATCAAAAACCAAGAAACTGACTAAAGAAATAACCTCATTTCCCATCTCAAAAAAAAAAAAAAAAAAAAAAAAAAAAAAAAAAAAAAAAAAAAAAAAAAAAAAAAAAAAAAAAAAAAAAAAAAAAAAAAAAAAAAAAAAAAAAAAAAAAAAAAAAAGAAAATGAAAAAGAGCAACAGGAAAAGCTAAAACTAAGGGCTGGTTCTTTGAAAAAATAAATAAAACTGATAAACCCCTTGCAAATCTCACAAAGAAAAGAGAACACTCAAATAAACAGAATCATAAATCAAAGAGGAGAAATTACAACAGACACAAAAGAAATCCAAAGGATAATCAGAAACTACTATGAACACCTATATGGAAACAAAAGAACAACCTGGATGAGATGGACAGATTCTTGGAAAAATACAACTATCCAAAATTGAACAAAGAAGAAATAGAGAACCTAAATAATCCAATCACAAGCAGCGAAATTGAAACAGTCATCAAAACTCTCACTACAAAACAAGAGCCATGTAGTTTTAACATGAATTCTACATGACATATAAAGAGGAAATAACACCTACTCTACTAAAAATATATTCCCAAAATTCGAGAAGGAAAACTCCCAAACACATTCTATGAAGCAAACATTGCACTCATACCAAAACCAAATAACGACAGCACCAAGAAAGAAAACTATAAACCAATTTCCCTAATGAACATGGATGCAAAAATTTTAAACAAAATCCTAGCAAACTGAATCCAATGATGCATATAAAACATTATTCACTATGACCAAGTGGGATTTATCCCAGGGCACAAGGATGGTTCAAATCCGGAAATCAATTAACATAATACACCACATCAACAAAGAGAAAAACAAAAAACATATGATCATATCAATAGATACAGAGAAAACATATGACAAAGTCCAGCACCCATTTGTGATAAAAGCCCTTGAAAATTTGGGGATCAAAGGAACATACCTCAACATAATAAAAGCCATCTATAACAAACCTACAGCAAACATCATCTTAAATGGGGAAAAACTAAAATCATTTCAATTAAGATCTGGAGCTAGGCAAGGATGCCCACAATCTCCACTACTTTTAACATTGTACTGGAAGTTCTTGCCAGGGCAATATGGCAATAGCAATATATAAAAGGGATACAAATAGGAAAAGAGGAACTGAAGCTATCATTATATATAGATGATATGATTCTTTATGTAGAGAACCCCAAAAAAATCTACAGAAAAACTTCTTGAAACAATAAAAGAGTTCAGTAAAGTAGCTGGTTATAAAATCAACAAAGAGAAGTCAGTAGCCTTCCTATATGAAAAAAACCAAGAAGAAGAAGAAATCAAATAAGCCATCCCATTTACCATCACACCAAAAACAATTAAAATACCTGGGATTAAACCTAACAAAACACGTGAAAGAACTATACGAAGAAAACTTTAAAACAATGCTAAAAGAGATAGAAGAAGATATAAGAATATGGAAAGACATTCCCTGCTCATGAATTGGAAGAATTAACATCATCAAAATGACCATCCTTCCAAAAGCAATCTACAGATTCAATGCAATCCCCTTAAAATTTCCAATTACAGTCTTTAATGAGATAAAACAAAAATTACAGAATTGGAATAACAAAAGATCTCGAATATCATAAAGCCTCTTAGCCAGAAAAAAAAAGAGAGAGAATGGAGGCCTAACTATTCCAGACTTCAAGTTGTACTGCAAAGCCATAATAATCAAAACAACAGGGTAATGGTACAAAAACAGACAATGAGACCAATGGAACAGAATTGAGTGCCCGGAAATAAAACCACACATATATAGCCAACTAGTCTTTGACAAAGGAGGGAAAAACCTATATTGAAACAAAGATAGCCTCTTCAATAAATGTGCTGGGAAAATTGGACTAAGTACGGCCAAAAAAAAAAAAATGGGCCAAGACAACATCTTCACACCATGTACAAAAACCAACTCAAAATGGAAAAAAAAACTTAAATGTCAGACCTGAAACCATAACATACATAGAAGAAAACTTGGGCAAAACCATCTATGTATTATAATTCAGCAATCCCTTTCTGGAAACATCTACAGATGGCAAAAAATGAAGGAAAGTATAAACAGATGGAACTACATCAAACTCAAAAGCTTTTGTACAGCAAAAGAGACAACAGAAAAAAGTAAAAGAAGTCCATCTGAATGGGAAAAAAGTTTTGCCCTCCACAAGAGTGATAAGGGTTTAATTACAAAGATCCACAAGGAATTTACACAATTAAACAAAAACAAAACAAAAAGCCCAATCAAAAAATGGGGAGAACTAAAAAGACACTTCTCCAAAGTGGAAATACAAATGGCCAACAGGCACATGAAAAATAAATGCTCAAGGTGACTAGTTATCAGGGAAATGCAAATCAAAACCACAATGAGATGCCACCTTACACCAGTAAGAATGGCCCACATCCAAAGAATGGGCAACAACAAGTGCTGGCGAGGATGCGGAGAGAAAGGAACAATCTTACACTGCTCGTGGGAATGTAAACTGGTCCAGTCACTATGGAAAGCAGTGTGGAAGACTCACAAAAAAAAAAAGAAAATGGAACTACCATTCAACCCAGCAAAGTTCCTCTGGGAATCTACCAAAAGGAGATCTCAATGTGGGTACAAAGGGACACCTGTGCTCAGATGTTTATTGCAGCACTATTTATAATTGCAAGGACATGGAAACAACCTAAATGTCCTAAAACAAGTGACTGGATGAAAAAGATGTGGTATATATACACAATGGGATATCACTCATCAATTAAAAATGACAAATTAGATGAATTTATGGTAACATGGATGGACTTGGAAGAAACCATATTAGTAGAAACAGGTAAAATAAAAAGACAGAAGCCAAATGGTTTCACTATCATGTGGGAATGGGAAAGGATAGACAAAAAACCATGAAGAAAAGTCAAAGCAAGTTAACAACCAAATTGAAGTACACAACCACGAGGTGGGGGGCGGGGCAGGGTGGGAATGGTCAGGGAGGTAGGGGGGGTGAACCCTGGGGATTATCTAGATGTGAAATTTGTATATAAATAAATTATTTTTAAAAATATTCTATTCATAGAATCTTATTTATAAAGAAAAAAACTTACTTTTTTCTTTATCTTATAGTCTCTACGGAATCACCAGGGTTCTGACTATTTTAATGCACATTTCTCAAATAGTATATAAAAAACTCACTAATACTCAGTAAAAGTATGTCTCATGAACATATGAATTAACTCTAGAAATATATTTAGGTTGACACTTTATTTGGAAGTTTGAAAGAGTAGGGTAACAACACTCACAAACTTTCATTTTTTGGCAGCTGTAGATGTGTCCAGAAGTAGATTTCTGAAGTGTAATTCATGGAGGGTTTTGCCCAAGCTTTGCTCTATGTATTTTATGGTTTCAGGTCTCACTGTTATCCATTTTGAGTTGATTTTTTGTACATGGTGTGAGGGAGATGTCTTGGTTCATTTTCTTGCATGTCTTGGTCTAGATTCCCCAGCACCATTTATTGAAGAGGTTGTCCTTGTTCCAGTGTAAGTGTTTCACTCCTTTCTCAAAGATTAGTTGACTATATATGTGTGGTTTTATTTCAGGGCACTCAATTCTGTTCCATTGGTCTCATTGTCTGTTTTGTGCCAGTACCATGTTGTTTTAATTATCGTGGCTTTGTAGTACAATTTGCATTCTGGACTAGTAATACCTCCATTCTCTCTATTTTTGGTCAGGAGGCTTTTTATTGGAGGTCTTTCATTATTCCATATGAATTTCTGTAATTTTTGTTCTATCGCTTTAAAAAATGTCATTGGAATTTTTATAGGAATTGCATTCAATCTGTAGATTGCTTTTGGTAGGATGGCCATTTTGATGATGTTAATTCTTCAGATCCATGCACAGGGAATATTTTTCCATTTCCTTATGTCTTCTTCTATCTCTTTTAGCAGTGTTTTAAAGTTTTCTTTTTATATGTGTGTTGTGAGGTTTATTCTCAGGTATTTTTTATTTTTGGTGTGATGGTAAATGGGATTTTTTTTTTCATTTGTTGTTCTTCTGCTTGACTTTTTGCGTGTAAGAAAGCTACTGACTTCTGTGTGTTGATTTTGTAATCGGCTACCTTACTGAACTGCTTTATTGTTACATGTAGTTTTTCTGTGCATTTTTTTTTGGGGTTCGCTACATAGAGGATCAAATCAAATCAACTGCATATAATGATGCTTCAAACGTCTTTCCCTATTTGTATCCCTTTTATATCTTTCTCTTGTCTTATTGCCCTAGCTAGAACTTTCAGTAAATTCTTGAAAGGATAGTGGGCATCCTTACCTGGTTTTACAAACTAAAAAGCTTCTGTACAGCAAAAGAGACAACAGACAAAACAAAAAGAAACCCAACAAAATGAGAGAAAAATGTTGCCCTCCACAAAAGTAGTAAGGGTTTGATAAGATCCACAAGGAGCTCACACAACTTAGCAAAAACAAAACAAGAAGCCCAGTCAAAAACTGGGGAGAACTAAAAAGACACTTCTCCAAAGAGGAAATACAAATGGCCAACAGGCATGTGAAAAATTGCTCAAGGTCACTAGCAATCAGGGAAATGCAAATCAAAACCACAATGACATGCCACCTTACACCAGTAAGAATGACCCATACCAAAAAATAAAAACAAAAGTAAAAATGGGCAGCAACAACAGTTACGGGCAAGGATGTGGAGAGAAAGGAACACTCTTAACACTGCTGGTGGGAATGTAAACTGGTCCAGCCACTATGGAAAGGGGTGTGGAGGACCCTCAAACTGATGAAAATGGAAGTATCTTTTGACCCAGCAAATGCTCTCTTGGGAATCTACCCAAAGGAGACCTCAATGTGGGTACAAAAGGACACCTGTGCTCGGATGTTTACTGCAGCACTATTTGTAACTACAAGGCCATGGAAACAACCCAAATGCCCCAAGACAGATGACTGGATGAAAAAGACGTGGTATGTATACACAATGGAATATTAGTCATCAATTAAAAATGACAAATTTGTTGAATTTGAGATAACATGGTTGGAACTAGAAGAAATCATATCAGCAGAAACAAACCAGTAAGAAAAGGACAGAAACCAAATGGTTTCACTAATATATGGAACATTGAAGAAATAAACAAAAGGTCAGAAGGAAAAGTCAAAACAAGCTAACAACCAAACTGAAGAACACAACTGCAGGGGGCGGTGATCAGTGGGATGCTCAGGGTGAGGAGGTGGTGGGTCAACCCCAAGGGATAAAAAGATATAAATATATAATATATGATATAATATATAATATATGATATATATATGATATAAATATAAATATATAAATATATATAAATATCTATAATATATATAAATATAATATATATAAATATAAAATATAAAAATATAAGATATATATAAATATAAATATATATATTTATAAATATATAATATATGATATAATATATGATATATGATATATATATGATATAAATATATATATAAATGACTTATTTATATATATATTTATATATAATAATTTATTTACATATATAAATTATTTTTAAAAGCCACGATCTTACATGTACATATAGTCCTTTTTACTGTACACAATGAACATTCACATTGCTTTTTTTATTATAATAGCTGCACCATGAAAACAATATTTTCTTCAGTATTTTGCAGTGTAGAAAAATACTCCGAAAGGTAAATTCCCTTCTCTAATAGATCTAATATTGCAAAATCCGTGCTTTACTGCTTTGGTAACATACAGCTTTCTGTATAAAGGGGTATGTATATGTTGATGTGTGTGGAGGGGGGAGTTGCATGTCAATGTTTTTATTATTTATACTTTTCTTGTGTTTTTCCAGTAAAATAAGTATTGGGACTATGATTTATAGAATCACACAAAGGTTGAACACAAAAGGTGTCTAAAATAATAGGCTTATACTAAAGTGTCCTGAAATTTATAGTCTATACTTATGTTTTTATTCAAAAGAATTTACCTATTATGAAATGCTTTTTGAATATATAATTGCTAATTGGATATAATGAAGTCATTTGTCATGAAGCCAGAATAATTACAAATAATTATTTAAACCATTTTACACCTCTGCTTTTATATGTATCTATTTCTCCATGGACCTAGATGGGGTTATTGTGTGTGTAGTGAAAAGAACACAAATTATTTTGAAACATATCAGCATAAAATATGATTGTGGTGACAGAAAAAAGAGTTCTGTTTGTTTCTTTACCAGGTTGCTATGTACATTTCTTCTTACTGATTATTGGGAAATGGTCTTTTGGTAAGATACGACTGAGTCTCCTACATTGAAGGTATGGTAATGGATCAAAACTTAAAAGACCTTTTGAATAAATCCCTTTTATGGATAAGGATCAGGATTATGGGACATTGGTAGTGGAAGAATAATGAGGATGCAAAATAATGGTACCCCATGAAAAATAACATTAGTATTATATACATCATATGCACATTGCGTAACATGTATCACATGAGTTTAAACTATGAATAAAAGTGGGTACAGAGTACATGGAGGAAAAGAAAAATCAAAGCAAAATGATGGTGTTCTTATATCCAGAGTCACACTTTGTTTTCTATACCTGTTATTCAGGCTGTTGCAGTTCAGAATTTCCACGTATAACCAATTCAAAAGCAATTTTAATTTATGGGGAAAATGCTATAGCCAGAAAATTCCACTGTCTGTTCAGTCCTCATAGAGAATTTTTTAGCTATCACATGATATCAAACAATAAAATCATTTTTGGAAAAGCTGTAACACACTTGAATCTGTAAATCAGAGGAGACAGTTTGCCGAGCAGAAAGCATTTGACAAAATTTCGCATGTATTCTCTTTGCCAATCGGAAGCTATTTCCAAAAGCAAAACATTGAGTCCTCATTTCACACTGTGCCATGTAATCAGGCTTAGACTTAGGCTCAGAAAGAAAGCCACATGACCTCAAATTCTTTCTAGTCTCCTCAGACACATCCCTAAAATGATTTTAATTGAATATCTTGACGTGCTTTGTCTAGAACCCTTCAGGGCAGTGGCCAAATCCCACTCATTTTTTGCATTTAGTGACTAGAAGCCAGTGTATTGTGGGCAATTGCCTGAGGAAGGTGGTGGCCGTGATAGTGCATGAACTATGTTAACTGAGAGGACTGCTCAGTGCTGGATTGATGAGCAGGGACTAGACAGTCAATAGCACCACATCCCAGCTAGAGTGATGTCAAAGGGTGACCTGAAATACTTGGTTATGCCAATTTCTCTTGTAGACAGATGCCTGGAAATATATACAAACACCACACATGCACACATACACACAACACACTTTTTTTTTAAATTCACATCTACTTAGTCCAGCCCATGCGTGGTTTTTACCAATAATTCTACCATCTGGCTTGTGGGAGATGTGTTTGCAAAAATGTTTGTGCTTCCCTTCTGTCCCCTCTAAACCTTTGTTTCACCACAATAATTAAGGGAACAAATGTTCATATTTTCCAAGGTTTCCCATTTTCAAGAGAAACATAAAGGCTCAGCTGAAATGACTGTTCATTCCCAGGAGGTAGCCAAACAAGCTGATGCTGAGCTTTTGTGGATTAACTTTTGTTGTTGTTTCCTGGCTTGCGGCTACTTAGAAGAACACCTCTTGCTTTAAGACATGGCTTCATACCTAGTGCCAGATTTCTACGTCATGAAAGGATGAGCCAGTCTTAGCATGAAGTTTGAGAAGCTAAGAACAAAATGGTGTGTTTCCAAAGCGTTGGTAAGAGCTACCAAAGACAGGGCCTGGATCCTAGTCTTTGCCTCCTGTCTTCTTGTGTGACTCCCAAGTTATCATCTTTCCTCTGCGGGTCTTTCCTTCTGTCTGTACTAGAATAGGTAGTTGCCAAAGAAACAGAAATCTAAAGCC